>CM040402.1:2183233-2491479 GCA_022702515.1 Ilyophis sp. 1 JC-2022 | reverse complement strand
GGTCACCTCACGCCTGGACTACTGTAACTCCCTGCTCGCAAGCCTACCGGCCTGCGCCATCCTGCCTCTTCAACTGATCCAGAACGCAGCTGCCCGGCTTGTGTTCAACCTCCCGAAATTTTCACGTCACCCCCCTGTTGAGGTCACTCCACTGGCTGCCAGTTGCAGCCAGGATCAGGTTCAAAGTTCTGACCCTGGCCTACACTGCAGCCAATAGGACAGGCCCTGCAGGACTTGATCCAGAACTATGTTCCTGCTCGACCGCTTCGCTCATCTACTGCAGGGCGACTTGCACTTCCCCCCCTCCATGTAAATGGTACTCGCTCGCCCCAACTGCGGAGCTTTTCCACCCTAGCTCCCCAGTGGTGGAACGAACTTCCCATTCCCCTACGTTCCATGCCAACCCTGCCTACTTTCCGTCGTGGCCTGAAAACGCACCTTTTCAGACTCCACCTGGACTAATACTTATCTAGGACCTCATGATTTGTGTTCTTGTTGAACTGTGTACTCAAGATAGTCAAGTTTATAATAGTTAGAATAGAATTGTATTAGAGCTGATTTACCCAGTTCACTGTGAACTGCATTGTGTTCATTACTAGGGATAGCTGCTACTGTATGGGAAGAATGTGCTTTCTTATCTGTTCTGTAGTTACTTCGATGGCCTTTCTGTATGCACTTACTGTACGTCGCTTTGGATAAAAGCGTCTGCTAAATGAATGTAATGTAATGTAATATGCAGTGTAGCATGATACTTATGTGCTGGTAAAATATTAAGTTGGTACTACCTGCCATTTTTTTGTTGTTGCATAAGAAAATAATCACTCGGCTTAAAAGTCTGTTCAGAATTGGCTCCAGCTGTAACGTTATTACTGGACTCCTGTGAAAACAGCCGGATGTAATTTGCATAAACCCACCCTCTTTCAGCCTCTAAAGAACAGGGTAGGTATACAGTTATGTGGTAACGCCAGCCTTTCCTTTCTTTACTTAGCCTCTATCACCACAGAGTATAATTACGAGCAAGTGGAGAGTTCACTCAATCAATTTTTATGTCATGATTCGTCTTGTAGCTGGAGCTGAATGGTTCGGTTCAAGGCTTAAAACTCTTTAGCAAGGGATTTTCTGAAATGTCTGTGAAGAAAATGGATGGGAAATTTACTTCCGGAACCAGAGCCGTTGAAAAAGTGGGTGATCACATTTCAGCTCTGTAGAACTATATTGTGAATGATGTAATTGAATCACTTTTCTCTAATTTTCATTCCACCACTTTTGCAATCATTTTAGGTTAACTACATTTCTCTTTAGTGCTTTCTTGTATATATTTTAGTGTTTTGGGATTTATAGTTGTACTTATAGTGTTTGTAAATTAACTTCTGGAACCCGGATGACCAGCAGCTAGTCAGCTGTCATTCACTCAAATCTAACGTTAGGCCAGTTTAATTAAATTAGTTTAATTTAATAATTAAAATTAGTTATACATTACATTACATTATAGGCATTTAGCAGACGCTCTTATCCAGAGCGACTTACACAGCATTTTTGCATTTATACATAGTATCCATTTACAGCTGGATATATACTGAAGCAATTCAGGTGAAGTACCTTGCTCAGGGGTACAACGGCAGTGTCCTACGTGGGACTCGAACCTGCGACTTATTTATAAGTCTAAATAGTACTTTTAGACTTATAAAAGTACTATTTTCTTAAATGTTGTTAGCAAGCTACCAGAAAAGCCAAGCAAAATGTCGGCAGGTCGGTTTGTTTACCATAGATGTGTACTACCACAAATGTTTGCTTCCGTGGAAATTTGGACCAATGAGTGGTTTCTGCATCTGCGCATTAACGCTGTTTCCAACGCAAGAATTACAGACCGGATCTACTTCCAAATATAAGAGGAAAAAGCCAGCGTCTTACAATAAATTAGTCATTTGTCCCCCATAACATGCACCTGTTAAACAAAGATCTCCAGGCATCTTCATCGGTCTACCTGTCAACATTTCAAAAGGAGACAGCTTATTAGCTTAGCGATTACAAAATTATACTAAACCGCTACTCAAGTGTAAGCATTGTTTGATCCCTAATGCTTTAAGCGCGGTTTTAAAGATCTTTCCGCTAAAATGGGTGCCCTGATCCGAATCTATAGAGCGTGGTAAACCGAGCCTCTGTATTCTTTCAGTCAGCAAGATTTTAGCAACAGTTTTTGCGCCATTAGGTGCCGTTGGAAATGCCTCTGCCCACTTTGTGAAGTGATTAATTACGAACAACAAATAACTTTTATTTCACTCCAAACCATTGTCAGCTAGATGCTGCAAAATCACTTCCATGTTTTCTCTGTGGGTTTCTTTATCTGTGGATGAAATAAACAAATCATCAACATATTAGACTAATCATACTATGTGTGATTAAAATTTTGGCAATTGCCTTAATATCTTAGCTAAAGCTAGATGGAATAGTGTTGGAGAGTTATAAAAACCCTGAGCCAGACAAGTTAGGTTTAAACAGCGATCTGGAAAACAAAAGCAAACAAGAACTGTGAGTCGGGATGAACAGGGACTGAGAAAAATCTTTGGCAGATATCCAAAACAGAAAAATCGTTATGCTCCATTAGTATTGTAGACAGCACAGTACTAGGATCAGCCACTAGGGGAGCTAGCTTAGTAGCTCGCTTGTTAACGTCTCCATAATCAATAACTGGTCTGTAAGAGCCATCTGGCTTACGGACAGGTAGTAGAGGTGATGACCAATGTAGAAGTGTAACAGACGGTTATTTTGATATTTCGGTATCATCAATTTATGACGATTAAATAATATTTAATGTTTTTTTAAATTAGATTTTCTCCCAATTTAGTAGCCAATTGAACCCCTATTCTAATTAAATTTCCCCCGTGTAGCAACCGCTAGAGAACCCCGTCAGCTGGCAGTAGGACGAGAGGGCGTCACGTCCTCTTCAGGGCGCGACTCCTCCTAAGGCTCCTGACCGTGATTCCAACTCGCCCAAGTCGTCCCAATGCGCCATGTAAATGTTAGCATAAGAACTTGTTTGCATTTGAATGGATCTCTATGGGAATTGGGGGGTGGGACTATATTTAGCTGTAAATTATGCTGGAACATGGAATACATGTTTGGCGAAATGGCTGTAATTCATCAAGGGTGTGAGGTATCAAATGAGCCTCAAATCTGCCATCACTCTGCTGCTAGATATGCAGTAGATATGGATGGATCACTGTAAGGGTTGTTTCTCCTGACAAATTTTCCTGTTGAATGGAAAAATAAGTCAGGAGACAAAACCCTTCATGTTAGCCATCAATATATACTGCATATCTGGCAGCAGAGTGATGGTTTGAGGCTAGTTTGATACCTCAGACCCTTGATGACTTACAGCCATTTCGAGGTTATATTCAGTGGCGTCGCCAGACCAGCTTTAGCCCCCCTACAGATTTACTGTAGACTCCCTAAATATTTTTTAAGCCACTATCTTTAATCATAAAAAAAAAAATTCAGATTGATTTGACATTATGTGCCATCGAGACTCCAGAATCATAACGCATACGGGAAAGTGCAGCGCAAGGACCTGGGGGAGGCTGCTATAGCCTAATCTAGTGCAGCCATCGGTTTGAGCCATCGCACTGAGCCGCGTGTCCGCTCAATTGAAATGACTGCTGGAGAGTGGGTTGTAGAAGTATTCAATTACAGAATAGCAGCTGGGAGTGAGTCAGCAAGGACTATTCCAACCAAGGAGACTAGATTAGCAATACAATAGACTGGTTCCTGTTTAGCCCACAGGAAGTTGAACCTTCAGACCACGTACTGATGAACAGACTCATTGATTTACGGGAGCCAGCAGACAGTGGCTTCTTTAAATCAATCACATAATTTTTTGAATATACATTTCTGTTTCCCGCCTTCAGAAAACAAAGCCCGAAAATGGGTATTTAAAGTCATACATTTCACAGAACACGATTCAGATTAACTCCGCTGAATCCAGAGTGCATTGCTGTATCTCTGACAACTGCTGTTATGATGAATAAACATTGTCATTTTCAACGAACATCGGAGACATTCCTTTTTTTCCTACAACACTCATTCCAGAGGGTTAAAAACATTCAGGGACTGATAACTTTAGCTACGAATGTGTTCGATCCATAGGTCTGCTCTCAAGTGCTACTGCCAGCTGGCTCCTTAAAAAAATATGTAACCAAGTAAGTTCAAACTACTTTATGTTCATGCTTTTTGTAGGCTATTCATCAATTGTACATAGGCTATGCCACTATTTACAGTCATATGTTGACCAGCCAGAGTCTACTGTTGACTACGATGTGTAAAACAACTTGACTTTTTGACTTTGCTTGTATCAAGTAAATGCATGCTTTGATTCTTATTCTTACATGCATTATGGGTATAACTGGGTTGAAAATATGACTGTAATATATAGTTCCAATACTGGTTCAGTTTTAGGTTCATATGAGATCACGTTAGCCTGTTAGTTATTTGACTAAAATGCCTAAACGGAATTTGTGTAGGCCTAGCTTGCCTGTTATTGGTACAAAACGGAACCCATCTGCAACATGTAGCTTCTCTGGTTTTATGTCCGCAGTTGGCTACTGCGATAGCCTAGACAGATAATAGTTTATAGTTAGCTAGCTACGTAGGTAACTCAATTGACTCGTAAAAGGATATTTTGATAAAGCTACAAAAGTGCAAGGTTTTTTGTAATGAAGGTCTACATCAATATGTATATGTATGCTATGGAATCTGGCTTTTAAATTCAATAAAAAACAAAATGCTGGTTAAATTTAATCTACAGACTAGGCCAAAATTAATTCCGCTGCCATTGAGGCAACTTGTTATTGTAATGGATTTTAGTGGCGGATAATCAAACGCGAAGGTAGGGGGATCCGAACAATTCACTCACGTAGTGAGGATCAATAAAGCAAAGAAAGAAAAGATAGGAAACGACTTCTTTGTAGCTAAACAGCCAAACGAAAATCAACCCACTAAAATAGGGCAAACTCGAATATACGAGTAAAACACAAAATTAAAGCTCAATACTGGAGCCAACACGGGAAACTTAGCAAAGAAAAGAACACCTTCGGCACATAAGTTCGGAAGGCCGGAAGAGTGAAAACAACAAAGAAAAACTGTCTTTGAGAGAACAGTAAAGGACAAAATAAATAGCGCAATAAATAAAAATCCCTCAGACCGATTATTGCGGAAATCCTTAATTAGATATATATCTGTCCGGAACCCAACACCGTTCCTCTGAACCATAACCCTCCCACTCCACTAAAAACTGCCACCCCCTACCTACCCGTTTCTCCGCTAAAATGTGGCGGACAGCATACACAGGACCTCCATCCACGATCCGAGGAGGAGGAGGGGGGTCTCTCAGCAGGAGCCAATGGACTGATCAGCAGCGGTTTAAATCGCGAAACATGAAACGTAGAATGAATCTGCATAGAGCGTGGCAATTGAAGACGTACCGTAATTGGATTTATCCTACGGATGATTTTGAACGGTCCTATGTAACACGGAGCCAGTTTACGCGATTCAACCCTCAAAGGCAAATCTTGCGATGAGAGCCAGACTCACTGACCTACCCGATAAGAGGGAGCTGTCTGGCGATGTCGGCCGAAACTTTCTGGAAAGCCGATGCTCACAAAAGAGATGCGCGAACTTGTTTCCACAACGAGCGACTCTTCCGAACAAAAGAGCCAGCAGAGGGAACTTCCACATTCTTCTCAAATTCAGGGAAGAGTCGGGGCAGATAACCTACTTGGGCCTTGAAGGGAAAGAGGCCAGTGAAGGCATTGAGTATTATGGGCATACTCAGCCTAAGGAAAATAACGACTCCACAATGTAGGGTTGGTAGCTGCCAAGCAGTGAAGGGTGTTTTCAATAGTCTGGTTAGTTCGCTCCGTCTGCCCATTAGTTTGAAGATGAAACCCGGATGATAGACTAACCGACGCACCCAACTGAGCGCAAAAAGAACGCCAGAACCTGGCGATAAATTTGGGACCACAGTCCGATACCACATCCTGTGGTAATCCGTGTATGCAGAACACGTGACTGATCACCAACTCTGGCGCTGATGGTAATTTGTCCAAAACGAGAAAATGTGCCGCCTTGGAAAACCTATCCACAATGACTAGAATAACCGTATTACTTTGCGAATCGGGAAATCCGGTTACGAAGTCTAACCCAGGTCAACTGGGAACGGTTGAAGGGCGTAACAAGCCCGAGCGTGGGAGTCAAGAACCCTTGCTCCGAGCGCAAACAGAACAAGCAGCAACAAACTCGCGCCCTTTCTCCATACCCGGCCACCAGAATTGTCTGGAGAGAAATTCCTTGATACGGTGGGTGCCAGGATGCGCCGCAAACTGTGACGAATGGCCCCACTAGAGTACCTGAGACCTCACCTCAGGAGGTACAAAAAGGCAATTGACGGGACCCCCACCCGGACTCTGGTTACTTAGCAACGCCTGTTGAACCGCTCTTTCAATGTCCCATAAGACAGGAGCAACTATCTGGGAAACCGGCACAATGTGCTCCGGAATGGCGGGACTGTCAGTCCGCTCAAAGATACGTGACAACGCATCTGGTTTAACATTCTTAGTACCAGGCGATACGTCAAAAGAAAATTTAACCGAGTAAGAAACAATGCCCAGCGCGCCTGTCTAGAATTATGTGTTCTAGCCTATTGGACGTACTCCAAATTTCTGTTCCGCTCCCTCCAGCCAATGACGCCACTCCTCCAGGGCTAATTTGACTGCCAGCACCTACGTCATAATTCCTCTCGGCCGAAATAAGGGCTTGAGAGAAATATGCACATGGATGCATTTTGTGATCAATGGGTGAGTGCTGAGATAAAATAGCACCTACACCTCGGACCTACAACTCGGACGCATGAACTTCCACCACAAAAGGGAAGGAGGGATTGGGCATGACAAGAATAGGTTTAGAACTGAACCTCTTCTTGAGTTCTTCAAAAGCAGTCTCAGCCTTCGGGTTCCAGTGAAATTGAGTCGCCAACGTTTTCGTAGGGCTGAAATGAGCACTTCTTTGCTTTCACAAATAATTTGGCCTCCAACAGGGCCTTCAATACCTGTTCAACATGACTGATATGGGTTTGTAAATCGGAAGAGAAAATTTAAATGTCGTCCAAGTAAATGAACACAAATTTCTCCAACATCTCCCTTAGTACGTCATTCACTAATGCTGGAAACACAGAGGGGGCGCTAGTGAGCCTGAACGGTATGACTAGATATTCGTAGTGGCCTTTATGGGTGTTAAAAGCGGTTTTCCATTCATCGCCTTCACGCATGCGCACCAGGTTATAGGCATTGCGGAGGTCTAATTTTGAAAAAATAGTGGCCCCCTGGAGACGTTCAAATGCCAAATTCATCAGGGGAAGCGGATACCGGTTCTTAATGGTAATGGCGTTGGGAAAATGATAATCGATACATGGCCTGAATGAAAACAACAAAGAAAAACAGTCTCCGAGAGAACAGTAAAAGACAAAATAAATAGCGCAGCATGCTAACAGGAGGAATAATACCTATACCTGAAAATAAGCTAATTTAGCAAGTCCCTCGTGAACATAAACAGCGTTTAATATCACAAGATCGCTAATACCTGGCTATACCTGGCTTAATGCAATGTCGATTGATAAAGAAGCACCGGGGAAGCGGAAGTGAGGAACTTTAATACCCCGCAGGCAGAAGCACAGGTGAAACGAATAACGAGAGAGGGAAAACCAAAACTAGGAATGGAACGCGGAAAAAATCTGATAGATTCTCAATCTGAAAACCAGGACGAGAACCGCAACGGAAAATAAAATAAAAACCCACGAACCATGACAGTTATAAGCTGTCAAATTAGAATGCACATTGTCTTTGACGTCATGATGTGTCAACCATTGTCAATGCCTATAAATTTTAGTTGATAGAGGATGGTATCCGACCCTATTGCTGTATATCCAAGCAATTTAAATAAATATTTTTTGCAACAACAATTCCAAATTATTTATTGAGTTTAGGCCTATTGCTTCTGTAAAAACTCATGGGGAACGACCATTTTGTGGCTGCTTTTAAAAAAAATTCTCCTGGGGGTGGCTTAGCCCCCCTAAAGATATATTTCTGGTGACGCCCCCTCCGTGTCAATGGTGCTCGCTCCTCCCGACCGCGGAGCTTTTCCACCCTAGCTCCCCAGTGGTGGAACGAACTTCCCATTCCCCTACGCTCAATACCAACCCTGCCTGCTTTCCGTCGTGGCCTGAAAACACACCTTTTCAGGCTCCACCTGGATTAATACTTATCTAGGACCTCATGGTATGTCTTCTTGTTGAACTATGTACTCAAGTTTATACTATTTAGAATAGAATTGTAGTAGATTGATTTACTGATTTACCCAGTTCACTGTGAACTGCATTGTGTTCGTTACTAGGGATAGCTGATACTGTATGGGAAGAATGTGCTTTCTTATCTGTTCTGCAGTAACTTTGATGACCTTTCTATATGCACTTACTGTACGTCGCTTTGGATAAAAGCGTCTGCTAAATGACTGTAATGTAATGTAATGTAATGTAATGTTATAGTATTGCTTGTAAGAGTGCCTGAAAATAAGATATAAAGAGTTTTTTTGATATCTTTTTATACCCAGTCATGATTGCAACACCTGTTTACCTGTGGAATATTCCAAACAGGTGTTTTTTTAACTTTCCATTCTAATTTTTGCCCCTTTCCTAGCTTTTTTGGAACGTGTTGCAGGCATCAAATTTGTAATTAGCGTGCATTTACAAAAATCTATAAAGTTGATAAGGTAAAACATTAAATATTTTTTCTTTGTCCTGTTTTCAATTAAATATATGTAAAAGAGAATTTACAAATCACTGCTTTCTGCTTTTATGTGCATTTTACGTACTGTCCCAACTTTTTGGTAGCCAACGTTAGGTAGCCACCAATGGGCTATAAGTGCTGTGTATAAAATGCCTTGTGAACTGTCCCTTTAAAATCTTGGCGTTGTTGTCGGTTTATTTGTTTCTTCAGGGATTATTCCTTGCAATCACGCCATATGGTTGGTTGCTCAGATGACAACACGCAACTGTATTATGTATGTATTATGTATTATGGGGCATCTCTTGACCGTTGACCAAGCTCCGCTGCATACTCAGGCAGTCCCAATCCACTTTTTGCTCCACCTTCGTAAGCTTCACTTGCAAACTTCTTTTGGGAGGATGTGGCACATGTACCAATAAAACAGGAGTATACACTTGCGTTTAGCGGGTGGGAGGGAGCGAGGGCGGAGCGGGTTATTTGAATTGAGACTCACTTCACCCCATCTATACTCGGAAGTTAACCATGCTGCTGCACAGTGGTGTATCGTGGGATGTAAAACGTCTGTCACCTTTTTCCATTTATTATCAGTCAAGCAATTGATTTACAGAATAAAAAATAGCAATAAATACAGCGTTAATCAATTAATCACTTTATTGTCCCACTAGGGGAAATTAGACTTGCAGCAAAGGTGAACCAAGCTGTCCACAACACAACCACAACAACAACAACCACAGCAACAACATACATACAAGAGTTGCACAGAAATCACTTCCCACCAGTCCCTTTGAACCAAAAGTGCAAAAGAGAGTTCACAGCCAATGAGGAAACTCCATGAAGTTCAGGGCCTGCTAGAGTTCAGCAACCCAATAGCTACAGCCACAAATGAGGCCCGAATTCTCTTAGACCTTCCAGCAGGGACCCTGGCAACCATTACATTACATTATAGTCATTTAGCAGACGCTCTTATCCAGAGCGACGTACATAGTGCATTTCCGAACTAGGAACAAGTGCGTTAAAACAACCCTAAAAGGTAAAAACAAATTCAAGTACCAGGCGCAATCAGTATGATTGGGTTTTTTTTTGTTGTTTTTTTTTTGGGGGGGGGGGGGGACCACACAATGTTGATGATTGGCATGTGAATAATCAGTAACCAATAAGTAAGTAACAATAATATGTAACCAATAAGCCGATAAGTAACCTTACAATTATTAACTAAACCGATGGCAGCAAGTCAAATGCCCCCTTAAGAGGATGAACAGAGCAGTCCAGATAGGCATTGGCCTTCTTGAGAACCTGCTTATGGTAGATGTCATTAAGCTATTGGAGTTAAGCATTAACTCCAATAATTTTACTTGCCACTCTGACAAGGTTATTAAGTCTGTTCTTGTTAGTCAGGTTGAGGTTTTCTTACCATGCTGAAATACAAAAGGTTAAAACAGACTCAATAAAACTTTGATAAAAAAGTGTCATCATAGAAGTGCACACATTAAAAGTGTTCATTTTCCTGAGAAAGGAAAGACGCTGTTGTACTTTTTTAATAATAGCTTTTTCCTACTTTTTAAATTTTTTCTACAATATGACAATCAATTACAATAAAAGGCAAAGAGACATACATTAATATATTTTCTTGTTCTTTTTGTTCATGGTCCTAACACACTTCATGGATTTATAATAGGCTAATTGACAAATTAACTCAATTAAAAAATGTATCCCTTTCCATTTGTAAATGTGATATTTACCTGATAAAATTAACAAGTTGATTAAATCCGAAGTGTTCCCCGGCAAACCGTCCACATAAAGGAAATATGGTAGCTATATAATTTTTAACAATAGCCGTCCATGAATGTCTACCCAGAGCCATTTAGTTTGAGTGGCGCAAATAAAACAAGTGCTCAATGGTTTCGATCTGGTCGGAATAAAAAGTAGGCTATACAAAAAAGTCTGAAACAGGGTAAATCCAAAGAATTATCTTGAAATGTGTCTTTTACTTTTAGGAGTACCATACAGGATAAATAAAATGAGCACGATTTTAAAATCAGATTAATGTCACTAATCATTCTGTAAGCAGGACCTGACTTTGCTTAAAAAAAACAAATAGCCAATGCTATTTGCAGCCAGATTACATACCAATTTATTATTGAACTTCTTATCAAATATTATAACTCCTCAAATAAGCCAACTTATCAAGAAAACAAAACACAGTACATGTTGGAAACACAATTGACTTTATTGTTGACATTTGGTACAGTAAAAAAGTTACAGAGTAATCCATTCAGGTCTGGTATCTCTGTAACGCTGCTTTGTGATAATGTAAAAGGTGTAGTTAACAGTTCATAAAAATAAATAATAATTATCTGGAGCAAATGTGATTCATGTTACCATCCCTGTCACTACAGTATTGTATTGCACTCAATAAAAGCAAAGCTACAATTTAAATAGAAAGACTTTACTGTAGCAACAAGAAAGAACATACTTTAAAATATAAAATGTAATGTTAGCTATAACTATAGTTAAATTAAATGCAGTAGGGGGGGGCATAAACTACATGCTAGCTAATGTTAAGTACTGACTGGAGATGACTAACGTTTTACTTCATCTTAACCTTAATATAAGCTACATATCGCTAAGCATTTTCTCAGTTTACGTTATAAATAAAACTACACCAACATCCTTTCACCACAAATTTGTTTAACAAGCAATTTTTTCTCTGTTGTTGAATAGCTAGCTGTCAGTTCAGATGTCAGTTGCAGTCTAACCTGCACTGGATGTGTTTCTTGCTAAGGTCAAAAGAGTTATGACATTGTAGTGCAAGTATGGGTTTATAAGGTTTTTAAACACTCACTTTGCTAAGTACCACCCTACATACTTTTTAGTACGCTTGGAAGTTACATGAGTACACAAGTACGCAAGAATGCAATTTGAGATGGCAGTGTAGTATAATGGTTAAGGAACTGGCCTTGTAACCGAAAGGTTGCAAGTTCGATTCTCAGATAGGACACTGCTGTTGTACCCTTGAGCAAGGTGTATCACTTCAAATCTGAATCACTTCAGTATATATCTAGCTGTATAAATGGATAATATGTATAAATGGATAATATGTAAAAAAAAAAAATAATAAATGCAAAAAAGTTGTGTAAGTCGCTCTGGATAAGAGCGTCTGCTAAATTCCTGTAATGTAATGTAAATGCCTCAATGGTTATCTTAAACCAGAGTGTGCTGAAAAAAGTGTGTGAGTTGTATTTTCTGTGTTGCAGAGACTGTGTGTATCTCTGCTTGCTGAACAGTGGGACCAGCTTTGTGGCTGGCTTTGCCATCTTCTCAGTGCTGGGTTTCATGGCCCAAGAACAAGGAGTGGACATCTCAATGGTGGCTGAATCGGGTAGGAACTGTTGAAGCGAAGCAGGGTTAAATACCCGTGTTCCAGACACTGTAATCACTGGGCCTTGGTTTCATTCACCACTTTCAACCACATCATTCTAAACTGAGTGATTTAGTCTGATTTGAAAAACTGGCCCATTAATCATGTTGGTTTCTATGAATCCAAGCCCTGAGCTGGCCGTTGGAGGATGGGCTCTCCCTATTGGTTCCTCCACATGTTTCTTTTTTCCACATTCTGCTTAGGTACGCAGGTTCTGATACCTGCGGTTTCTTTTCTGCAGGGCCCGGCTTGGCCTTCATCGCGTATCCTCAGGCAGTGGCCATGATGCCCTTCCCCCAGCTGTGGGCGGTCTGTTTCTTTGTTATGATCATCCTATTGGGGCTTGACAGTCAGGTACTGTCTGCGAGTAAATAACTGACCTTTTCTGCTCATAGTTTAGCTCCATTACTTTATTTGCATACTGAATACTGTGTAAATCCCTGTGTATTTCAAGCCCTGTGCTTGAAATACCTTGATGTTCACAGTTATTGTTCAAAGAGTTACATTAATACCAAGCATTTGTCTTTGTATATTAGGGGTGAAACGGTTCACAAAACTCATGGTTTCAGTTATGTACAGTTATGTAAATTTTTCATTTACATAAGTATTCATACCCTTTGCTTTAACATATTTTTAAAGTATCATATTTTATATTTGGTCGCATATCCTTTGCATGCTGTTACTTCCTGAAGTCTGTGACCCATCAACGTCAAAAGACTCTCGATATCTTGTTTCCAGGTACTGTTACAAGCGATACTATAAGCTCTCTGCATTTGAATGGATCTCTATGGGAATTGGGGGGTGAGACTAGATTCAGCTGTAAATTACACTGGCACAGTATGGAACACATGCCTGGCTAAATGGGGGTCTCATCAAGGGTCTGAGCTATCGAACGAGCCCCAAACCATCACTCTGTTGCCAGATATGGAGTAGATGTGGATGTACCAGCGTAATTTACAGCTGAATCTAGTGTCACCCCCCAATTGTCATCGAGATCAGTTCAAATGCAGAGAGCTTATAGTATCGCTTGTAACAGTACCTGGAAACAAGATATCGAGAGTCTTTTGATGTTGATGGGTCACAGACTTCAGGAAGTAACAGCATGCATAGGATATGCGACCAAATATTAAAAATACTTTAAAAATATAGTTTTCACTTTGTCATTATGGGCTATTTTGTGTAGAATTTTGAGACAAAAAATGAACTCAATCTATTGTAGATTATGTCTGTAATGTAATAAAATGGGGGAGGGGGAAGACGGAAGTGGGAGTTTTGAGTAGCTGTCAGAGACAGAATTGGCTCTATGCATGCAACACTTCCGGGTTTCTCAGCCAGCGCACTCATTTCCTGTGTAAGTGGAAGTGCATATTTATACACAGGAGAGATTGTGTATGAAGTATCACAACTGCCGAGATTAACAACAAAGTGTGCATAATTACTAGGCTGTGAAGAAATGCAGCAAAAAGCAAACTTGAGAAGGACTTACATTTTTTAATGTCCTCGCATCTATGCAATTATGAAAGTACGTTGCTACCAACAGCTTGCACTATTAACCTTAGCTAGCTGGGCTAAGTTAGTGACTGGGGGCAGTTAACTAAGTTAGCTAGCGAGGCTACCTACTATTGTCTGCAAATAAACCAACTTCCTGCTTAATTTAAGGTGAATTATATTAAATATAACATGTAGCTAATGTAATTAACTAACATAACCTCTCTGAATCTTTGTATCTGTAAAGTTCGCCTATTCTTGTTTCTCTCAAAAAGTGTCTGGAAAAAACAGAAATGGGAACATTATCTCTTCGTGCTCACTACTACTGAAGAAACATTAGAAGCCACACCAGTTGAGTAGCCCATTTGACAGGGGTTTTACATTGCGGTGGCTAGCAGAGCTAACGTTAGGTATCCCTTGTGTAAAAATGCCTGTGTGTGTGGCTTTAGTCCGTTAGCTCAGTGCTGTCCTTTGGGTATGGCAGAGTATGGCTAATTAATTAACATTAGTCTAAGTCTAATGTGGGAATTGTTTTTTATTGCTGCAAGAAAGGAATATGAAAAATTAGCTATGACTACATATGCTATCCAGCTAACAAGTGCACTGAGCAGAGACTAATGTCTCTGAAATTAATTATTTTTTTGCTCATTTTAAGAATGTTTGTCAACCTAGCTAATCATACAACCTGATAAATTCAGCAGAGACACTGCACAATCTACTAAAAATAATACTTTTATCATAAGATATATAGGCCCAAACCATTTTATAAAAACGATATGGCACTCACCCGTGGTATTGATACAGCTGTGGGGTTTGCCAGCACCCTGCTTCAAGTCTTGCCACAACATCCCCTAGCCATGCCAATATAGTCTACCAACAGGTTGTTGTTATATCACTTTAATATTTATCCCGTTTTCTCTAGTGTGAATTGTAGCCATGATACTTTTGTGTCTGACTTTCTTGCAATGAACACTTTATCAAATGGATTAACATTGGAAAAACGATTGATTTAATCGAAAAACCCCACGTAGACTATGGATTGCAAAAACCGTAGGTAACCTACAGATCACAAAACCGAGAGTAGGCTAGTTTACGGATTTCCACATTGAGATTATATATATTTTTTTACCTATGCTTTGTGGGGCTCGGTAGTTTAGCCTAAATCTGAAAACTGTTACTGTTACATACTGTTCATGTATTGGTGGTGAAACACAGATTAGTGAGGTGTGGAATATGATGAGGGAAAGGAACGGGGTTTCTCAATCTGTTCGGGTTCCGGCACTGGTTGAAGGAAATACAGTTGCCAAAACTGAAAATGAAAAAGCTGAAATATTAATGAAAGCCTTTTTCCAAGCACATAGGTCTTAGGGAAATCTTAGGGAAGCTCTCAGTAGTAGGAGGATGGAAATGAGCAGACAACATGGGCATGTCAAGACCAAGAAAACTATGTTTAATCAAACTCTTGATGCTGAAATAACACCATTTGAGCTCCAAAGAGCAATACAGAAGTCCAGGAATACAGCCCCAGGTCAGGACTCAATAAGCTATATAATGCTGAAACATGTGCCAGATGAGGTCTTGAGGAAGGTGGTGTAAGTTTTTAACAGGATATGGTTAGAATGTGACCTCCCCCAAGTATGGAAACATGCAGGAATAATTTCCATACCTAAGCCTGGAAAAGATCATAAAAATGCTGGGAATTATAGGCAATCTGTGCAAACTGATGGAAAATATTTTAGTTAACGGCTCACATATCTTTTTAGAGACTAGAGGTCTCTGCTGAGTAGAAAAGTGGTTTCCGAAAGGGATCTACTATGGATGCTTTGGTCCGCATTGAGACTGATATAAAAAAGGCTTTAGCTATGAGGGAAGTTGTAGCGGCTGTATTCTTTGACACTGTGGAAAGATGGCTTCATGATTTATTTAGACAAACTTGGTGTGGGGGCACAGTTTTATAATTGGATACTGAGTATTGTTTGGTCGAACAATACAGGTTAGGGTTGGGGCAACCATGTCTGAGACAGTAGTGGCAGAAAATGGAACTCCACAAGGCAGTGTGATTAGCCCAGTGCTTTTTAACCTTATGATTAATGATGTATTTTTAACGGTGTCAGGTGGTGTCCAAGTCTCTCTGTATGCAGATGATGGAGCTCTCTGGAAGAGAGGAGGTAATGTGAATTTTGTAGTGTATACCTTATTTGTAGGCTATACAGGCAGTGGAAGCATGGTCTTTAGATTGGGGGTTTAAGTTCTCTGTATCCAAAACATGCTGTGAATTCTTTACAAACAGAAAGATAAAATGATAACATACGGTTGCATATGTTATGTATGACCAGCCACTGGAGAGAGTGGAAGTTTTTAAATACCTGGGGTTATGGCTTGACTCCAAACTGACATGGAAATATCATATCGATAAATTGGAAATGAAATGCAAAAAGGTTTCAAGCATCATAAGTTGTTTAAAGTTGTTTATGTGGTGCAAGCAGATCATCCTTAATGTGTATATATCGTGGAATGATGAAAGCTGCCATAGACTATGGGTGTGTGGTATATGGTTCAGCGGCAAACACATTTGGAAAGGCTGGATGTACTTCAGGCTCGGGCCTTAAGACTCTGCTGCGGAGCGTTTAAATCTTTCTTTGTCTGTGCAAATGGGAGAAATGCCATTGACCCTAAGGCCGAAAAAAAACTGACCCTGGCTAACTTGGACACTCTTCACGTCACCTCACTAGAAACATGCTGACAAATTGTTGGGAATATTCAGATAAGCTAATTACAGGATTTGGGTGGAAAGCTGGCACCTGGGCAGCAGAATTAGACCTGGTAAATAGAGAGTTTGCACCTACTATGGCTTTGCCCCCAGTACCACCAGTGTTTTTTCCCCTGAGCCTAAGATGGATTTAACACTAATGGAGCGCTTTAAATCAGGACATGAGGTGGATTCCAATCGTTTAGTTTATCCGTCCTCTTCTCCTCGGTTCTCGTCTGACCCGGAAATCAATCTAGGTTCGCCATCTTTAAGGACATTCCAAATCACTAATTGCTCCTTGGAGGAAACTTTTATTCGGAACGTGTGACGTGTCTAAATTATCCTCCACTCTCCACATTTGCCACGTCGCAGGCACACCCCTACACAAATGCAATTTTTGTGTTTCCTTCCATTTATTATAATCTATAATGACACAAATTTTTTATAACTAACAAAAGCTATGTGTATTCATGAAAAAAATAAGCTAAAAAGCATTATAGTTGAGCACGAATGCATAATATGACGCTGACGCTTGATTGAGCAAGGACGTTCTATTTGCCTAATGCACGTTGCCTCAATTTTTCCGTCCTCGTATCTGATCCTTGCATCTTTTCCTCGCGTCCTCCACTGGGCGGAGCTAAGGAGTGAGGAAAGGATGCAAGGAGTGAAAATAAGCGATTGGAATGAACCCTTGATATCCCTTACACAGCTGAATTTGTAGCGAGCCATCTTAATATTGAATACTACTCATTTCTGCAAATATACACTGAGTGATGGATCAAAGGATCCAGCTTCAGGGAGAACTGGTGCGGGTGTGTTTGTGTCCAGTTTCAATATGAACAATTATTGGAGATCCATCTGTGTACTCTGCTGAGCTGGTGGCTATAATAAGGGCCTCACGGTGGATAGAGGAGGTGAGAGCAGACCGGCTAGTGCTTTGCTCCGACACTGCAGCTGCATTAGAGAGCATGATAAGTCATGTGGAATGGACCTAATATTTGAAATATTCCTGTCGCTTGACTTGAGCGGCATCACGGTCTGTTTTGTCTGGCTACCATGTTTTTTCATGTAGGAGTGAGGGGAAATGAGAAGGTGGATGCCTTAGCAAAAGACTAGTGCACTAGTACTACCAAAGCCCACAATGCAAAGGCCCTCATCTGACAGGGCATTACACAGCAGTGGCAGACTCTCTGGGATACAGAGGTCAGAGGCAGACACATGTATAGCATACAAAAGAGTGTGGGGGGTGCACTGCATATGGGCAAAAGTCGGAAGGAGGAGCTAGTGGTCACTTTAAGGGTTGTTTCTCCTAACAAATGTTCTTATTGAACTCTATGGAAAAATAAGTCAGGAGAAGAAACCATTCAAGTTATCCATCCATATCTACTGTATTTCTGGCAGCAGAGTGCTGGTTTAAGGCTTGTTTGATACGTCAGACCCTTGATAACTTAGAGCCATTTAGCCAACCATGTGTTCCATCCTGTTCCAGTATAATTTACAGCTAAATCTAGTCCCATCCCCCAATTCCCATAGAGTTCCATTCAAATGCAGAGACATTTAGTATCACTACCAGAAAATAAGATATCAAGAGTCTTTTGATATTGTTGAGTCACAGACATCAGGAAGTCGTGGCATGCAAAGGATATGCGACCAAATATAAAAAATGTATACTTGATTCTATAAATACATGCAGGGGTACCAATAATTGTGGCCAATGTGGTTTTGTTAAAAATAATTATATCTTGATGAGGGTTTTTTTTTTCCATAATAAATGAATGTCAATTAAAGGATGGATTTTTCAAAATTTTTTGCCAAACGGTGAATTTTTTATAACCCTTTATACTCATCTTTACCAGGGGTACCAACAAATTTGAGCACGTCTGTACATAGTACAGTGAGCAACTGAAAAACACTTAATCAAACACAGTATAACACCAAGTCAATTAAACTTCTGGGATATCGATCTGTCCAGTTAGGAAGCGTAAACGATTGTGAATCAATTTCACCTGCTTTGGTGTAAATGAAAGTGAGAACAGATGGACAGGAGAGGCAACAGCAAGACAACCCTCAAAAAGTAAATGACTGATTTTTCTCTAGTTTTGCATTTTGCTAGTGCCCTTGTCACTACTGGTAGCATGAGGCAGTACCTGCAGCCCATTCAGGTTGCACAGGTTGTCCAGCTCCTCCAGGATGGCACATCCATATGTGCCGTCGCAAGAAGGTTTGCTGTGTCTCCCAGCACAGTCTCAAGAGCGTGGAGGAGATACCAGGAGATGGGCCATTACACGAGGAGAGCTGGACAAGGCCGTAGAAGGGAAACAACCCAGCGGCAGGACTGGTATCTGCTCCTTAGTGTGAGGAGGATGACCTCCATCGGGCTACTCGTGTGCATGTTTTTGACTAAACTGTCAGAAACAGACTCCGTGAGGGTGACATGAGGGTATATATAGTCTTGCATCTTTCAACTCCGATGCTCCGTGACGGTCCTTGGCATCCTCAGCTATTGGCATGTTCTCATACATTGCGACGTCCATGTCTCCATATCTCCCAGATATGGTTGCCAGGCAACAGCGTGCGTCTTCTCTCCAGCGCAGCTCCCAGGATCTCCCTACATCAGCATCTCCACCTGTAGAGGAGACGCAAACAAACACAGCAGCCCAAAGCCAAAACGAAACGCAAAGCAGGGAAAACGGAAAAGTGAATGTAACAATTAAATGTATATATAACTAGCTAGCTAGGTAAACCATAAGACCTTTGGATGCACTTACCTCATTAACGTTACACTTGCGTCAGAGCCGCTAGCTTGAAGCTTTTCAAAAAAATAAAAATACAAATTTTAAGCTTGAGGTCTTCCCGGCAACACTAAGCTAAACGCAAGTTCGACAGTTCCGAAAGCTTATACTTTTCCTGGGAAGCCCGGATGCTTCACCTTTGGCCTAGTTAACATAAAATCTGAATTTCAACTTTTGAGAGATTTGTATTTATGGATCTGAATTTTTTAAAATCTGAATTTCAAAAATTTCAATCTGAGAGATTCGTATTTATGAATCTGAATTTTTTAAATCTGAATTTCAATCTGAATTTCAGAAATGTTAATCTGAGAGATTTGTATTTATGGATCTGAATTTCAATCTGAATTTCAGCTATTTTAATCTGAAAGATTTGTATTTATGGATCTGAATTTCAATCTGAATTGATATTTGAAAAAAATACACCACAAGTTTATTAAATGTCACATGTATATAATTAAAATATACTCAATTCAAATTCAAATAGTTTTGTCAGTTTTTGAGCTTCATATGGAACACCATTCTTCCAAAAGATATTTCCTCATTTGGTGTTTTGACGATAGTGGTGGAGAGCGCTGTCTAACACGTCGGTCCAAAATCTCCCATACGTGTTCAATTGGGTAGAGATCTGGTGACTACGAAGGCCATAGCACCATTCAGTGACCCCTCAGGATAGAAATGTTTCATCATAGGATAAAGTTGATCACTCAGAATAACTTTGTATTGATTTGCAGTGAACCTTCCCTCTAAGGGGACAAGTGGATCCAAACCATGCCAACAAAATGCCCTCCACAGCATAACAGAGCCACCGGACACCCTCACTGTAGGGGGTTTTCCTTTAATTTGTCACCCTTTATATATAAATATAAAGGTTTTGCATAAATATTTGTTCATATTTACAATTGGGGGTGCTAGAGTATGAATACCCTAACAAAATGAGTTATGATTCATTGATCAGTGTGATGGAGGAGTCATGATTCATATTGATCAGTGTGATTAGTCACGATTCATATTGATCTGTGTGATGGAGGAGTCCTGATTAATTTTGATCAGTGTGATCAATATGAATTAGCAAAACTCATTAATTATTGTTTCTGTCTCAGTTTGTAGGTTTAGAAGCTCTCATGACAGCCATCTCAGACATGTACCCCTCCTTCTTTCAAGTTGGGCACCGGCGTAAACTCCTGCTCCTGTTTATCAGTGTTGTCTCCTTCTTAATCGGCCTGGTGATGGTAACAGAGGTGAGTGGATGTTAATCAGTGTGACCTGCTTCTTAATCAGTTTGGTGATGGTAACAGAGGTGAGTGGATGTTAATCAGTGTGACCTGCTTCTTAATCAGTTTGGTGATGGTAACAGAGGTGAGTGGATGTTAATCAGTGTGACCTGCTTCTTAATCAGTTTGGTGATGGTAACAGAGGTGAGTGGATGTTAATCAGTGTGACCTGCTTCTTAATCAGCTTAGTGATGGTAACAGAGGTGAGTGGATGTAAATCAGTGTTGCCTGCTTCTTAATCAGCTTGGTGATGGTAACAGAGGTGAGTGGATGTTAATCAGTGTGACCTGCTTCTTAATCAGCTTGGTGATGGTAACAGAGGTGAGTGGATGTTAATCAGTGTGACCTGCTTCTTAATCAGCTTGGTGATGGTAACAGAGGTGAGTGGATGTTAATCAGTGTGACCTGCTTCTTAATCAGCTTAGTGATGGTAACAGAGGTGAGTCGATGTTAATCAGTGTGACCTGCTTCTTAATCAGCTTGGTGATGGTAACAGAGGTGAGTGGATGTTAATCAGTGTGACCTGCTTCTTAATCAGCTTGGTGATGGTAACAGAGGTGAGTGGATGTTAATCAGTGTGACCTGCTTCTTAATCGGCCTGGTGATGGTAACAGAGGTGAGTGGATGTTAATCAGTGTGACCTGCTTCTTAATCGGCCTGGTGATGGTAACAGAGGTGAGTGGATGTTAATCAGTGTGACCTGCTTCTTAATCAGCTTGGTGATGGTAACAGAGGTGAGTGGATGTTAATCAGTGTGGTCTGCTTTTTAATATTCTGGTGTAAAATTCAGCCCCACAGGTTAAATGTAAGGTGTCTCTAAGGTTTAAGAGGGATTACATGGTGGCAAAATATCTGATGGTGACTGCATGAGTACGATGTTGCATTTTATTCAGAAATGATCTCTCCTTCTCATTCCTTTCTCCTCTCTTTTTCTTCCTCTCTTCTTTCTTCCCCCCCCCCCCCCCCGCTTTTTCTCTTTCTCCCTCTTTTTCTATCTCTCAGAATGGTCTGTATATATTCCAGCTGTTTGATTACTACGCCTGCAGCGGAATGACACTCCTTACTTTTGCCATGTATCAGTGTGTCGCTGTGGGTTGGATTTATGGTGAGTGACATGTGTTTACGTTTACAATGGGTCACATACAGACGGGTGACAACCCTTTCCAGCCAGAGAGAATATTGGATCAACATTCTATTTCATTCTATTTCTTAACGTGCGTTGCAAAAATGTTTGTGGCGTGATCATATTACATCAGATGCCTAAACTTTATATTCCATTGTAAACAAGATAACTGGGGCTTTCAATTGATATAAAAAAAACAATAGGATTACTTGATGGCAATATCATCAATTATGGAAAGACATTCACCAACTAAATCTATAAAACGTTGTAAATGGTTATTTTCTAATGAGAAACCTACTATTTTACCCATTTCATGTTCAAGATAGAGGTAAAAATACAGCGTATGATATCTTCACCATTGTGTGAGTGATATAGAATAGGAATCAGAATAGATTTATCTTGTACTGCTCAAAAGGTATAACCACTTCAGTAATGGGTAAGAAAAGACTGTTAGCAAAGGGGGTTGGCAAACTGTTGGTTTATTGAAAATATGACATGCGTATGCAAAACCGTTTGTGGTGTGATCATATTATGTCACACCCCTAAATATAATATACCATTTTAAACAGGATAACTGGAGCTTTCCATTTATATACAAAAATATGCTTACTTTAACATCATCAATTATTAAAACAATTTACTAAATAATAATAAAAATACTTTCTAAATGGCTATTCTCCATGAGAAACCTAGGTTTTTAAACATTTCATGTTCAAGATTGAGGGAGACAAACTGTGTGGTATCTTAACTATTTTGTAAGTGATATAGAGTACAAATCAGAAGAGATTTATCATTTACAGCACAAAAGCTATAACCTCTTAGTGATGTATGAGAAAAGGCTAAACAAATTTTTATTTAGAATGTTAGGTTCATTGACATTTCACATTACCACTTATCCATACTCCTAATGGGCCACTTGAGAATCGGTTGATATAATGCAAAATTGAAAGACACATACACTGAAATATACAATTACTGTGTACAGTGAAACACAAACTTTATTTTTTTAATTTTTAAAAAAGTATAACAGTGAATGGATGAACTAAGTAAATGGATAACATTGCAAAACAAATAAAAACAAGATTTCAGTTATATGCCCGTAAAATTAATGCATTGGATTTATTTACAGTAAAATCATTAATATATTAGTACAGATACAGCAGACAAATCTATGGTCAAGCATAAATACATTCAATATATAAAAAAATCAAGAAGATAACAGTGAGTACATGTCCTGATGGTCTTCCGTGTCATGCTTTGCAATGACCCTCAGCACCCTCCTTTTCAGGGACTGTGTCAGATGGCTAAATGTCCATCCTTTGCTGCAATACATACATATGTAATAATTTACCATTTCATTAATCCATATCATATAAAACCATTTCTGAGTCATTAAAGGGCTGTATACTTGCAATAATAACATCTTACAGCAAACGCTTTAGGCTTATGTCAGGAATAGATAAAATGGCTATTCTGGACACAAACATAATGTCCATCCATCGCTGTAATAGATAAATATATTATCAGTTGCCATTTCATTAATCCATAACATATAAAACCATTTCTGAGTCATTAAAGGGCTGTAAAGTGAGAATGACATTTTACAGAAAACACTTTATGCTCCAGAATAATGTTAAATAAAAAGCACAACAATAACACAATGTTAGACTACTTAGCATAATGCCCATCAATGTAAAAAATGTTTTGAATGAACCTAAATCATCAGTGACATTGGCTCAACTGAATGTCTTTTTGTCATTTGTCTAAACAGGCGAATCTTGCATAAGTCAAAAACGTGAGTCAGAAAATAAAACTTGAAGCTGACGTTAGTAAATGTTTGCTGTTTAGTTCCCTTGTCCATTCGTTTTCGACAGGACTGATCAACAACAATAAGTTGCCTTCAAATTTAGACATAACGTTATGTTAAAACACTAGCTAGTTAGTACTTGCTATTGATAAGACTAATAGTTGAGTAAAACATTTATAAAGCTCGCAAGACAGACAGTAGAGCTAACGTTTCAAATTAGGAAAATAAAAATGCTTCAGAAAATGGCTGTCCGCACGGCGAGACTGAGAGCTTGCTGTTAGATTAACGTTACTGGTTTTAGCTTTAGCTATTATTTAGTTATCAAAGTTACACTAAATATGGAAAATATTCACATCTAACATTATCACTTCACTTATTCATTGTATGACAAACTTTTTCACAATTTCATCTCGAAATGAGCTGGGGGAAGAATAACACAGTGGCTTCTCATTTGAAGCTAATGTTAGAGCTTTACACGAATGTTCATGTTTCAAATGACTATCTGAGAAAGTCTGCAGTACAAAAACAAGATTTTATTCAAAATAAAATCGTTTCTGAAGTAATATCTATGGTTAATTATTATCTTAAATGCTTCTTACCTCGGGATTTACTCGCTTTCCCTCAGTCGCAGTAAAGTCTTCAGACGATAGTCTTCTGTCCGATGTGGTCAGCTCCGTTCACGGTGAGGCAAATGGAGATTTACGTGGTTGACGTGTGGTTTTATCTAGCGGTCTAGAAATAAATTCCCGCCCACTAAACTCATGAACCAATTATATGCAATTGTAGCTTATTCTGTCATCTGTAACTAGCATTTTTCAAAAAGAAAATTAGTGATTGGACGGCAGAGATATTATACGTCAAACCATCGGAACAATTGTTCTGAAATTAGAATGCTCCGGCTTTAAAGGTTTAAAGGAAAAACCAACAAATTGTCTTAGTAAGGTGTTGGGCCATAACGGCTTCAATGCATTTTTGAATAGATTCTACCTCTAGTCTAGCATAGATTCTAGTCTCTGGAACTGTACTGGAGGGATGGAACACCATTCTTCCCAGAGATATTCCATCATTTGTTGTTTTGATGATGGTGGTGGAGAGTGCTGTCTAATACGTCGGTCCGAAACCTCCCATAGGTGTTCAATTAGGTTGAGATTTGGTGACTGCGAAGGCCATAGCAGATGATTCACATCATTTTCATACTCATCAAACCATTCAGTGACACCTTGTGCCCTGTGGATGGGGGCATTGTCATCCTGGAAGAGACCACTCCTCCCATCAGGATAGAAATGTTTCATCATAGGATAAAGTCATCACTCAGAATAACTTTGTATTGATTTGCAGAGCCCCTTCCCTCTAAGGGGACTAGTGGACCCAAACCATGCCAGGAAAATGCCCCCGTTTGTATGTGTACGTGATATCGCCTATACCAGGGGTCGGCAACTCCAGGCCTCGCGGGCCGGTGTGTATGCATGTTTTTACTGCCACCAGTTACCACGGCTCAATCAGCTAATTAGTCATACACACAATCACCGATTCACTCGTAAATTACAGAATGATAGAACGCTACAATACACGCATACCGGCACAAGAACATTCCACAGCTGCTGTTCATATCGCGGATATGTAGATTAAAATATCAGATCGTGTAAACGATTGGGCTAATTAAATAATTGGTAACTGGTGGCAGCAAAAACCTGCATACACACCGGCCCGCGAGGCCTGGAGTTGCCGACCCCTGGCCTATACAATGGGTCACATCTATGTACGTGATATCACCTATACAATCAGGGTTTGTACGGTCATGAAAAACCTGGAAAAGTCATGGAATTTGAAAATAGTTTTTTTGATGCCTGGAAAAGTGGTCATGGAATTTAGTTTCACAAATCTTTTCATGTCGTTCATTTGCACTCAGTTTAAAATAATTCATTTGCTTAAAATTTTTTTTTTTTTAAAAACACTATACCCTTTCATTAAAAAAGGTTTGTGTTCATTTCATAATGACAGAAAATACAAAAATGTTGCAAACAAAATATTTAGGCTAGTTGACTTAAATGAAAAATACTTTATTGGCATCTGTTTGAATATCAATAATGCCAAAGTAAACAATTATGACCGCTATGCCCCAAATAAATCTTAATTGCCCCAGAAGGCACAAGGACATGGGGCAAAAAATGTCCATAAAATATTTTCTGTAATATTCAAATTTATATGAATTCCTGTCACTGTCTCACTTTCAAATGCAGCTAGAACAGTTGTTGGTCAACCCACATATGATTTACGTACACCCACTCCTACAGCAAATCATGGTATAGCCTATGCTTTGACTACGCCATGACTTGTTTGTGCTTCTATCCTTAATAGACTGATTCACGAAATTTACAACTTCTCAAACAGTATCAATGCATCTCACCGTGTAGCACTTGAGCTAGCAAAAGCAAAAAATAGTCCATGTCTGACCGTAAAGCACTGCACAGTTACTGGCAAGGGGTTTCGGCATTTAAAACGATGCAATTTTCTTTTAGACAATCCCTCTGTCTCATTACGCAGTGACAAGCAGAATTGTAGCAATGGACCTCCAATAAGTTGTAAGAATAATTGTAAATAAATTGTAGCAGTAAATCGTTTTGTAAGAATAATGGGGAGATAACAGTAAAAGTTGTGAAACAATTCCCAAATCACCCGCAGCAAAATGCGAACGGCGTGAAATCTCTTGGTGGCTGAATTATGAAATTATGAGGCTTTCAAAACAAATGCACATGGCGCCACGGTGGTGTAGCGGACAAAGTCTGTGCGGCCCGAGGATCGGGGGTTCGATCCCCAGTCCTGCCAGATTCGAGCATGGACGGTGCCTGAGGGAGCGGGCAATTGGCGGCCACTCCCAGGGTGGGGGGAGGGACTCGGCAGAGGAGAATCGTTGCATTAGTGATGGGCAGTTCGGCTCTTTTTTCTGAGTCGGCTCTTTCCGTACCGTTCGGTTTGAAGAGTCGGAGTCGGAGTCAGAGTTGCAAGTTTTTGGTAATTGGAGTTGCTAATTAAGACGCTAATGAAAACAATTAGTTGACATCGCTCCATGCCGTCTAGCCTACACCCCAAGCCTGAGTGCAGAGAAACCCACCTGCAGAAAATTTTGTGCAATTAGCCTACGCAACTGCCGCCCATGTTCGAGCAAACAACACAAGCCTATTCACCGCCCTCGCATTTGCCATTTTGTGTGTCAAGAAGTAAACGTGAATACAGTTATTTATTACTAATGCAGCGGTTATGTTTCACTTCCAACAAGTTGAAAGAAGTAATTGTTAAGACGCTTATGAAAACAATTAGATGACCCAATAGATAAGTGAACTGAAGCGCAGCATCTGCCCCTGCCTACACCTCATTGCATTCGATTACATGCAAATGCAGTGTGGCTTTCCAGTATGTCAACACTACCGGCTTTAATATATATCTATCTGATAACACGAATCAGACAAGGGAAAGTTAACATTGACATGGATGGAACTCATCAAATGTCAACTTGCAATGTAATAATTATGCATGTTATATTTTTCATGAAAAGCATTAGCTAAAGTCATGGTGTGGTTGTTTAAAATCATGTAAAACTGAAAAAAAGCATCACATTTTGCAGTGTTTTAAACAAACATAAATTTTATTAAATTAATATAGGTTCCCATGCGCAGCAGACTGAAATAGCATGCGCGACTGCAGCACCGTCAGACATCTGATTGTAACAACTGACAAGAATCTAGAATCTGTAGCCTGTCACAGTTTGTTTCTCCCAGCATTTGCAATATGTTTCGAATGTATAGGGCAGCCTATACAAATAACACTAGAATAGGCTACGTTCAGGTAAACTGTCGAAAAATCAGGAAAGCACTAAAAATGGTGGATGTTCCCTGACAAACACCCAGCCTTTATTACACTGCTCAAAAAAATTAAGGGAACAAAACACCAAGTCAATTAAACAAAACCGGTCATGCTGGATGATGTTGCAGGCAGCATGACATTCGCCACGGCGTCTCCAGACTCTTTCACGTCTGTCACATGTGCTCAGTGTGAACCTGCTCTCATCTGTGAAGAGAACAGGGCGCCAATTCTGGTGTTCTCTGGCAAATGCCAATCGAGCTGCACGGTGCTGGGCTGTGAGCACAGGTCCCACTACAGGACGTCGGGCCCTCATGCCACCCTCATGGAGTCTGTTTCTGACAGTTTGGTCAGAAACATGCACACGAGTAGCCAACTGGAGGTCATTTTGTAGGGCTCTGGCAGTGCTCCTCCTGTTCCTCCTCGCACAAAGGAGCAGATACCGGTCTTGCCGCTGGGTTGTTGCCCTTCAACGGCCCTATCCAGCTCTCCTCGTGTAATGGCCCGTCTCCCGGTATCTCCTCCACGCTCTTGAGACTGCTGGGAGACACAGCAAACCTTCTTGCGACGGCACGTATGGATGTGCCATCCTGGAGGAGCTGGACTACCTGTGCAACCTGAATGGGCTGCAGGTACCGCCTCATGCTACCAGTAGTGACAAGGGAAAAACTAGAAAAATCAGTCAGGAAGGATAAGGAGAGAGAAATGGTCTGTGGCCAACACCTGCAAAACCATTTACTTTTTGGGGGTTGTCTTGCTGTTGCCTCTCCTGTCCATCTGTTGTCACTTTCATTTGCACCAAAGCAGGTGAAATTGATTCACAATCGTTTACGCTTCCTAACTGGACAGATCGATATCCCAGAAGTTTAATTGACTTGGTGTTATACTGTGTTGATTAAGTGTTCCCTTAATTTCTTTGAGCAGTGTATTCACTTCAATGTCACTGCGCAAATTCGGAGATGGCTCCAGATGAGGAAATAATTTCCAAACCTCACATGAAAGGCAACACGATAGGCTAGCCCAGGGGTAGGCAACCCTGGTCCTGGAGAGCCGCAGGGTCTGCTGGTTTTTGTTTTCACCCTAAATACAGCAACTACGTAGACTAAAGAAACCAGGTGAGGTGAGTTAACTGTGTAATCAACTGCTTTAATTGATCAATTAAGTGGCGAGTAACAACAAAAACCAGCAGACCCTGCGGCTCTCCAGGACCAGGGTTGCCTACCCCTGGGCTAGCCTACTTGCCTGTTGTAACCAGCTCTGTCGATGCAGAAACATGCGTGTCTTCAAACGGACAAGTTTTCACCAAGCATCGTCAATCAATGACAGAAGAAACTGTTAAACTGACCTTGTTAAAAAGAAGAAAAAAAGAGGCGTATACCTCTGCTGCAAACCATTTCATTCTCATTAATAGGTAGCCTACTATTTCTTTAATGATTTCTGTGCAAGTTAAATGTTAGATAACTGCGTGCTGTCATTCATAATGTGACTATTTTCCACTGCTTCAAGCAAAATGTCTAAATATTCCCGCTTGTCTGCGTGACTGAATTTAACACACGGGTGTCTATCAAACATTGCTGTCAATCATCATCTGTGCTTAATTGGTGCCAATTACTTTTTAATTGTGGAAATAAAATCGGGATAATGTTTTATAAGCGGCTTGACAAAAAGTGCTATCGGCAACCACTGAATGCAGTAGAAACTTCATTTTACTGTCAAAATGCTCAGTATTGCATGCTTCTCAAAATAACACGTGATAACAAGTAGCCTAAGTATGTAGTATATCAGTTCTAAAATACATGGGCTGCATTTGGATCCATTGTATTTAATAGCCTATAGCTCGGCCACTAGGCTAAATATGATAGACACTTCATTCAACATTATACATGCTCAGCATGACATGGTTATTAAAGCTACTAGCTCAACACAACTAAATAGTTAATACATGCAAGTGTAACCCAGGTTACGAGTAGCCTCCATAACGACAAATAGTGATTCTAAAATAAAACATTCCAAAAAGAAAATGAATCAACAAGGTTAAAATATTTCAACTTCAATTGCCAGGTTGAACCAATAAAACTGCAAGACAGTACATTAGTCAGCCTATCAGGATATCAGTCCCACCCTGAAGTTAAGTCTTAGCCTAGTTTGTTTGTATGTAATGTTTTAGTTGATATTTCTGGAAGACACCGTTGTGAGTAGGCTACAGTAGGGTTTAACAATGTGCAAAGCTTGATGACATCTCTGGCAAGCTCAGTTATCAAAATCAATGTGAGTTCAACCCAAACTCATATTACTGTTAGCAGAACATAACGTTAACTAAACCAGCAAAACATATAGTACTACTACTAGTACACTAGCCTACTACAGTAATTACAAGGCCAGTGTGCACTAGCCTATTAGCCTACTACCATTAGTCTTTTAGTTATTTTTGAATATCTTTACCAGCATGCTTTGGTTTCTCAAGCTAACTTCAAGTTTGCCTGTACCTTCAAACTTCACTTTCTTTTTTGTCATATTGCTTTTATGTTCTTAAATGTCATATATACTTGACTTTCTGTCGAACCCCCAATTGCCGTTTGCGGCTATATTTTTCATTGTACTATATTTTGCCTCTTAGGTGCAGACAACATGTATGATAACATTGAAGACATGATTGGCTACCGGCCATTGCCACTGATGAAGTACTGTTGGCGTTATGTAACACCAGTTGTCTGCGCTGTAAGTATTTGTAGAACGTAAGGTTGCTTATTAGAAAGTTACTGGTCTGGCATAATTCATAATACACCTTTGTGGAGCTGAAAGGTCTCTGGCACTTGTGTGGAATGGTGTGATATGGTTCGGACTGTGGTTTACCTTCCTCAGCTTTGTGTCAGGTGCAGAGAGGACTGTGGTTTACCTTCCTCAGCTTTGTGTCAGGTGCAGAGAGGACTGTGGTTTACCTGTCTCAGCTATGTCAGGTGCAGAGAGGACTGTGGTTTACCTGTCTCAGCTATGTCAGGTGCAGAGAGGACTGTGGTTTACCTGTCTCAGCTATGTCAGGTGCAGAGAGGACTGTGGTTTACCTGTCTCAGCTATGTCAGGTGCAGAGAGGACTGTGGTTTACCTTCCTCAGCTTTGTGTCAGGTGCAGAGAGGACTGTGGTTTACCTGTCTCAGCTATGTCAGGTGCAGAGAGGACTGTGGTTTACCTGTCTCAGCTATGTCAGGTGCAGAGAGGACTGTGGTTTACCTGTCTCAGCTATGTCAGGTGCAGAGAGGACTGTGGTTTACCTGTCTCAGCTATGTCAGGTGCAGAGAGGACTGTGGTTTACCTGTCTCAGCTATGTCAGGTGCAGAGAGGACTGTGGTTTACCTGTCTCAGCTATGTCAGGTGCAGAGAGGACTGTGGTTTACCTGTCTCAGCTATGTCAGGTGCAGAGAGGACTGTGGTTTACCTGTCTCAGCTATGTCAGGTGCAGAGAGGACTGTGGTTTACCTGTCTCAGCTATGTCAGGTGCAGAGAGGACTGTGGTTTACCTGTCTCAGCTATGTCAGGTGCAGAGAGGACTGTGGTTTACCTGTCTCAGCTATGTCAGGTGCAGAGAGGACTGTGGTTTACCTGTCTCAGCTATGTCAGGTGCAGAGAGGACTGTGGTTTACCTTCCTCAGCTTTGTGTCAGGTGCAGAGAGGACTGTGGTTTACCTGTCTCAGCTATGTCAGGTGCAGAGAGGACTGTGGTTTACCTGTCTCAGCTATGTCAGGTGCAGAGAGGACTGTGGTTTACCTGTCTCAGCTATGTCAGGTGCAGAGAGGACTGTGGTTTACCTGTCTCAGCTATGTCAGGTGCAGAGAGGACTGTGGTTTACCTTCCTCAGCTTTGTGTCAGGTGCAGAGAGGACTGTGGTTTACCTGTCTCAGCTATGTCAGGTGCAGAGAGGACTGTGGTTTACCTGTCTCAGCTATGTCAGGTGCAGAGAGGACTGTGGTTTACCTGTCTCAGCTATGTCAGGTGCAGAGAGGACTGTGGTTTACCTGTCTCAGCTATGTCAGGTGCAGAGAGGACTGTGGTTTACCTGCCTCCGCAGTATCAGGTGTAGAGAGGACTGTGGTTTACCTGCTTCAGCTGTGTCAGGTCACATCAGCTGAAACCCTTGTTTGTTTTGCAGCAAGATCTGGCAAAACAAACAAGGTTACTCATCATAATGCTCAAAAAACCACAACAAATTCTGTTATCAGCAGGCCTCACTTTAATTCATTGGTTTGATCATTTTTACCTGAATCTATTCACATTGGTTGAAGACACACTTGAGATGTGTTTGGAACTGCTTCTTTCTGATGAAAGAGTAATTTGTATTTGAATAGCAGGACAAGATTTTTCAGCAATCATTTGAAAAATAGGGGCAGCAATTTTTTTTGGCTTATTTAAAATGGGATGAATGGAGGACTTAGGAATGTCAATGTGAATTTTCTGGAATTTTATGTAACCAATCTGGATAGACTATATGTGATGACTGTAAATGAATGACCCCCACTCTTTCTGCAGGCTACCTTCATCTTCTCCCTGGTGAAGTACACTCCCATCAAATTTAACAACGTGCAGGAGTATCCCTGGTGGGGTTATGCCATCGGCTGGTTCTTTACCCTCTCCTCTACACTCCTGGTGCCCCTGTATATGCTGTATGCTATCAGTGTCACCCCTGGATCAACACTACAGGTGTGTACAATAAACGTAAATAAACACAAACCATTTTTGCATGATTTTTTTATGGAAGTAACCCTCAGGAGAATTTTTCAAAAAAACTGCCACAAAATTGTAGTTCCTATGAGTTTTTAGAGTAGGAATAGGCCTAAAATCAATAATTAACTTGGCTTTGTTGTTGCAAAGAATATTTCTTTAAATTGCTGAAAGGTTTGCATATATAGCAATTGGGTTGGGGCCTACGATACCAATAATACATAAAGCACAAACAAATAGGTATATCCTTCTATCAGAACAATAACTAACTGGGTTTAGTCAAGGCTTAAACAAACACAACACGCGCAAAAGGGTTATCTAATGCTAGGAATAGCCTACTTAACATCTATGAGGCAATTAGCTAGCTTACCATAATTTATAGGCTGGCTATCCACCTGGTAATGACCATAATTTACCCAACTTGTAGCCTAGTAAGCCTACCACAATGTATGTATAACTTGTCTTGAAATTTATATCGAACAATAGCCTAACGTTATATCTAGCTTGCTATCGTTGCCACACTACTGAGGGCAGCGATGCTGATGCCAGCCGAACTGCTGCATTACTGCTTGGAGTGGGGTCGTCTGTGGGCTGGCGACTGTTTATAAAAAATCTATCTAATTTAGGGAGCTTTGCTACCTTCTCCTCCTGTTCTTTTCTCTCTTGTCTTTTCTTACTGCCACTTTTATGTTTGAAAGGCATGATGACTGCTCGCTCGAATTGCAGATGTGCTCAGCTTGTCAGTCTTGACGTTCAGACAGATTTTACGCCTAAACTAGCTATATCGTATCGTCTCGTCACATGATCAAATAGAGACTTGACATTGGACAACACCATACATATTACCCAATCATCATTGTGTATGACAAAAATACCAAAGAAAATAAGAAATTATTAATTTACTTGAATAGTTTTTTATAGTTTTTATAGTTTATGTAGAAAAGCATATAATTTTGTTATAAATTGCTACAGACTATTTTACCCCAAAAAATTAAAACCATGACGAATATGGGTTTGCCTTTTTGAGGGCATATATAACAAATGGCACCGGCTTTAATTTAATGTGAGTTGTTCTTTGAACACAGGCGTACTTTTGAGGTGGCAATCTGAATCATTCACAAGGGCCCGTTCTCCGCCCAACACATTTTTGAAGGGCCCGCTCTCTCTACGGGCCCCCTGCCCCACAGCCCCCAGTGCAACCGCACTGCCTGCACTGTCTATATTTACACCCCTGCTTCTGGTCACTTCGCCTGCTTGCTGGCCTCGCATCGTCATCCAAAAACGCCTTGGTAAGCGAGGGGGATACGCTTTTTCATGACAGAGCGAGTGCAGCGTATGGGAAGGGGCGTGATAGCCAGCCATAGCTCCTTTTTTTTTGTCGCTGGATGCATTCTTTGAAATAACGAAAGAGGCGTGGTCTAGCTAAAACTCTAGGCTTGGTTCCCCTTTAAGCACTACGGTCTATGTTAAAGCATCGCCCGTGTTTATGTCTTTATTTTCCACTGCGAATGTCTCAGAACAGCAGCAATCGCAGAGAACCGATACATTTATACCAAACGAATGGTATTATTTGACATACAAACCTTCAGCTACCAATAGCCTTTGTTTGTTGTTATATTAATATTTTGTGATGTGAACATTAATAACAATTCACGGAACTTCCCATCTCAATTTGCAATATTTTACATTTAGACTAAATTATTATCATTAAAGTTGCCGTAAAGCCTAGTCATAGCATCGAATGATTGCATAGCAATCAACCTAGTTATCTTTGTTGAGTAATTGTACAGTGACTGTTCTTTCAATATTGCTTATATTTTATAACCCATTCATTAGGGTAGACTTTTTAATAATCTTTCATATTACCAGTATAGTACATTACTCCAGCAGCCTATAAAAGTTAACAGATTGCAAACATTTTGGGAAGTTCAGCATTATATTGCAAACATGGATGCTTTCTTACTGGAGCTTTCCTACAAAGTAGAGCCATGACTACTTTTGTGATGTTGATGAACTTGACTTTCCTGTTAGGTTTATTATGATTTTCTTGCTTTAGTGACAGTGATAAAATCAAATTGATGTTTGAAACCTAAGTTTTAATCATATAATAGAATGCTCACAATAGTGTGCATTGAAGCTTGCAACTATTGCTCACACCTGTCTACTACATGTAATATACTAGTGGCATGAATTACAACTAAAAGAAAGTATACATGTGATGGGCCACCAATTCATGGCAGGATGTAAAAACAAACCATTCATCAATATGAAAACCCAGATCCGCATGACGTAATTCTTTAAAATATGTACTTGATTAATTTCAACAGATAACATAACTTTTCTGTTTATAATGTCTGTAATGTATTTACATAACTTTTCTGTTTCATTTTGGATCTATCTAGAATTCTGACCACATTCATTTGTATTTAACGCACTTGTTACTAGTTCGGAAATGCACTATGTACGTCGCTCTGGATAAGAGCGTCTGCTAAATGTCTATAATGTAATGTAATGTATTTACATATCTCAGCACCCTAGTGTAGTGTTGTGTCTTGTGCTGTGTGTGTCCAATGGCCATAATGACACTGTTGAGGAACCAACAGGTTACTTGTTCCAGTACAAGTGCACAGTAAACCTGTCGTCCCCCACCCACGTGCATGTCGTTATCATGTAGCATACAGTTGTTGACATCTGATGTATGTTGTGAATTATAACGATTATAACTACTCCCATTCAGTTGAGGGCATCCACTCTATTCGGCGACTGTGAGCTAAAACGTGATGATAGGGACATCATTGGATTTGTCTTGGCCCACAGAATTCAGCAAACCCAAACACCAGCTGTGTGGAGTAGATTTGGTCTTGTTATAGGCACGGAGAATAACTTCTGATTATTGTGTCACATTCGCCCTGCTTCTTGCTCGGAGTGACGTTATTGATCAAAGTGCAATTGAAAAAGGTGGCGGACAGTGATCATTAGTGGGGGGCTGGCGTCAGCCTATAAAACTAGGCTGGTGGAAGGAGGGTTTAAAACCAGCATATCGAAACGTGGTCTAATGAAAAGTATTCATAAATGTATTATCCACGGACAAAACTGTACAGAAATTGTCAGTGCGTCGTGAAATAGATAGCCTACATAATGCATTAAAGATTAAAGTCAACTTTTATGTTTTCTTCCATACAATGAATGAACAAGCGGTCGGAGGGAAACAACAGGCTTTTAGCAATTTAATCCTGAATGAGACACAAACAAAACACATGAATGTCTTCATAAAAATTGGTGTCTGCAATTTAAGATGATCTCATGCAGTCAAGTCTACCACTACTGCTCTTGTGTTGTTTCTTAGAGACATCAGGAGAATTTTTCATCCTAAATCAAATACTGAGTATTGGTGGAAGTTAAACTAAATTCAAAATTCAGTAGGCTAGTGTTTTCACTGTGTTGATTGTGGTCTGCTGTCACAGGTAGCCTAATAGCCTATAAAATATTAGACTAGCTGATTGGATTACATGGTCCATATCAGGCGCAGCTGGGCACAACTCACACACTGCAACACTTCCTTATCTGATCTATGCTATGAAATATAACGACTATAACTAACTAGCCATACTTTATACATCTCAGCCTGTGGCTAAGTGTTCACCTGTACAATGTCTCCATCTAGTGGCGCAAAAGATAATAGGGCTTAATGGGACAATGAAAGACCTACTAAACACCTTAAGCTCTGAACTCTGTGGATTTAGAAAGTAGTCTGTCTTCTGAGTAATCCGGTCATTCAATATGCAGAGCCATCAGGCATAGTTTTTTATGTACAAAGCAAAATGGACTTGGCTATGGGGAAATTAATTGTAATAGCGCCCCTCTGGTGGTGGGCTCTGGTACATACATGTGTGACACACAGACAGACAGACAGACGCACGTGGTATGTACGTACGTACGGGGGTCAAATTAATGTCTCCCCCCAACAACTTCGTTGTGGTTGGGGGACAATAAATAAAACTGACATAGATTTGGAAAATTCTTGTGATTTATGAGCTTATTAACAACAATTACACAATGCCTGTATGTGTGCGTGCGTTTGCACCGTATACAAGCCTTGTTGGACGCGTAGCAGTTGGAAAGTTAGATTATGTAGATTAAACTATGTAGGGTTGTAAATCGGTTGAAGGGCTGCTCTTTTTTGGCTACATAATAAGCAGTGTGTATTATATTGGCCATTTTCACCAACATATTTTCTTCCATCCTGTGAGGACAGATGATGGTGGGGCATCAGGTCCCCTCTGTCTGATTCTGGCAGCAGCTTCAGTAAGCTGGTGTTACTTGTCCCCCTGTCAAATTTTGCAAGATTTTATTGATAACATACAAAGCCCTTCATAGTGTAGCCCCTTATTATATCTCCGAGCCTTTAATCCCTTACCAGCAGTGCAGCTTTAGGTGCAAGGGCAGAGCTCTACTCACTGTTCCAAAGTTTAGTTTGAAATCCAAAGGTGATGTGGCTTTTGCTGTCAGGGCCCCTAGAATCTGGAACAGCCTTCCAGACACAATGGCCATCTCATCTTTTAAATCCCAATTGAAAACTCACTTTTATGGACTTGCTTTTAACGGATTATTTTTATATACATTGAGCCTTTTATTACAGTTAATTGTATTGTACTACTTTGTATTATATTTATTTTTATTTGTTTATCTTGTATTTAATCTCTCATGTTGTTTTAAATTTTTATTTGATTTTGTACTGCACTTGAAAAGCACCCAGTGTTTAAAAAAGTGCTATATACAGGTGCAGCTCAAAAAAAAATTATATCCTGAAAAAGTTCAATATTTTTTGTCACTCATGTCAGAAAGTGAAACTCATATATTATATAGATTAAATACACATAGTGAAATATTTCAAGCCTTTATTTCTTGTAATTTTGATGATTATGGCTTACAGCTAATGAAAACCCAAATTCAGTGTCTCAGAAAATTTGAATATGACGATTATAAGATCAATAAAAAAGGATATTTTAAACAGAAATGTCAGCCTTCTGAAAAGTATGTTCATTTCTATGTACTCAATACTTGGTTGGGGCTCCTTTTGCATGAATTACTGCATCAATGCGGCGTGGCATGGAGGCGATCAGCCTGTGGCACTGCTGAGGTGTAATGGAAGCCCAGGTTGCTTTGATAGCGGCCTTCAGGTCGTCTGCATTGTTGGGTCTGGTGTCTCTCATCTTCCTCTTGACAATACCCCATAGATTCTCTATGGGGTTCAGGACAGGCGAGTTTGCTGGCCAATCAAGCACAGTAATACCATGGTCATTGAACCAGCTTTTGGTACTTTTGGCAGTGTGGGCAGTGTGGGCAGGTGCCAGGTCCTGCTGGAAAATGAAATCAGCATCTCCATAAAGCTTGTCAGCAGAAGGAAGCATGAAGTGCTCTAAAATTTTCTGGTAGATGGCTGCGTTGACTGTGGATTTCAGAAAACACAGTGGACCAACACCAGCAGATGGGCATGGCACCCCAAATCATCACTGACTGTGGAAACTTCACACTGGACTTCAAGCAATGTGGATTCTGTGCCTCTCCACTCTTCCTCCAGACTCTGGGACCTTGATTTCCAAATGAAATGGAAAATTTACTTTCATCTGAAAAGAGGACTTTGGACCACTGAGCAACAGTCCAGTTCTTTTTCTCCTTAGCCCAGGTAAGACGCTTCTGACGTTGTCTCTGGTTCAGGAATGGCTTGACACGAGGAATGCGACATTTGTAGCCCATTTCCTGGATTTTGCCTCAGTCCACTCCTTGTGAAGCTCCCCCAAATTCTTGAATGGATTTTGCTTGACAATCCTCTCCAAGGCTGCGGTTATCCCTGTTGCTTGTGCACCTTTTCCTACCACACTTTTTCCTTCCACTCAACTTTCTATGAATATGCTTGGATACAGCACTCTGTGAACAACCAGCTTCTTTAGCAATGACCTTTTGTGGCTTACCCTCCTTGTGGAGGGTGTCAATGACTGTCTTATGGACATCTGTCAAGTCAGCAGTCTTCCCCATGATTGTGTAGCCTACTGAACCAGACTGAGAGACCATTTAAAGGCTCAGGAAACTTTTGCAGGTGTTTTGAGTTCATTAGCTGATTAGAGTGTGACACCATGAGTTTCCAATATTGAACTTTTTCACAATATTCTAATTTTCTGAGACACTGAATTTGGGTTTTCATTAGCTGTAAGCCATAATCATCCAAATTATTATTTGCATTGTTGGTCAACTTTGGAGCTTAACAGCCATATGCTTCAAATAAAGAAGCATTTAGCAAAAAATATGCCAAATATTTAATCTTCTTCTGGCGTATGTCCTTAGACCTTCAGCAGCGTTGAGGCAAGCCAGTCCAGCATGTCATCATCCAGGTCAATTCGACCACGATCGCCATTCGGTGGCCGGTGTTTGGGGCAGCTGCTTATTATGTGTTCCACAGTTTGTAATTGGTCCCCGTATTCGCAGTGGGCACTGTCCACGAGGCCCCATTTCTGCATTGCTGCACCAAAGCGTCCTACGCCTGTCCTCAGACGATTGAGGGTTGTCCATTGCTTTCGGGGCAGGTGCTGGCCAAGGACAACCGTGGGATCTTCAATGTAGTGGTGAAGCCTAGATGGTTCTGCTGACTTCCACTGGTCCCTCCATCTTGCCTTGACCCAGGAGGCCTTGAAGATGTCGTTTGGTGTTGTGCGGAGCAGTTCTTGGGCATGTGTGGCAAAGGGCCGCCGGGACTTAAGGCGCATGCGCTGTGGTGTCTCCGTAACGATCTTGTGGAGGAGGTGGGATTCACTCATTTGTGCCTTTTGGGCGAGGGCCAGCATTGCTGCTTCTCGTCTAGCCTCTGCTGGAGCGATACCAGCGAGGACAGGTAGGTGGTTTGTTGGTGTGGCTCTCAGGCACCCGGAGACAGTCCGTAGGGCGGTGTTGAGGGCAGTGTCCAGCTTCTTGACATGGGGGCTACGGCACCAGACCAGTGCACAGTACTCGGCGGCAGAGAACACCAGGGCCTCGGTGGAAATGCGCAGTGTCTTTGTGGTGGCTCCCCATGTGGTACCGGCGAGGCGGCGTATCAGCGCGGCACGGGCGGTTGTCTTTGCCTTGGCACTGTCCAGGTGTTGTTTAAATGACAGAGTTCTGTCAAGCTTCACACCGAGGTATGTGGGGGAGGGCTGGAACTGTAGCCGGGCGTTGTCAACCATGATGTTCATTTCGCGGGTCGCTTCTTTGTTGTAGAGGTGGAACATTGTTGATACGGTCTTGTCAACACTGAGCTTGAGGCGCCAGTTCTTTAGGTATGAAGACAGGATGTTCATGTCTGCAGAGAGGCCCTCTTCTACTGCTTCCCAGGATGGTTTGCTGAGTAGAATGGCCAGATCATCTGCGTAGCCATACTTCCTTGATTGTGTTGCAGGTAGGTTGTGAATGTAGATGTTAAACAGCATAGGTGCCAGCACTGAGCCCTGAGGGACTCCGTTCTTGAGCTTTCTGACCGTGCTGCTTTGGCCGTTGCTGGTAAATAGCCGAAAGCTGCGGTTGCTCAGTGTCTCCATTATGAAGCTCACCATGTGCTTGTCTGGGATGGTTTCCAGAAGCTTCAGATGTAGTCCGCGCAGCCATACAGTGTCGTATGCAGCTGTGAGGTCCAGGAAGACGGCGCCAGCCTTCTCACCTGCCTGGAAGCCGTCTTCTATGTCTTGGCACAGGAGAGTCACCTGGTCGGTTGTTGACCTACCGCTTCGGAAGCCAGCTTGTTCTTTGGGCAGCTGGGGGTCAATCACTGGGTTTAGACGAGCCAGTATGAGACGTTCAAGGAGCTTATATGGAACTCACAGCAGTGAGATGGGCCGGTATACCTTGGGGTCGTCGCTCAGCTTGTTTGGCTTCGGCAGGGCGATCACCTTTGCACGACGCCAGATCTTTGGCAGCTTTGAGTGGTGGAGACATGCAGAGAGGAAGGAGCGCAACCAGTCGGTTGCCTTCTTGCCTTGATGTTTGATGTACTCAGGGTGGATGTCGTCTACGCCTGGTGCCTTGCCAGTCTTCAGGCTTTTTATGGCCTGCTCGATTTCTTGCTTTGTGAAATCGATGGATAGGTTGGAATCGCATCCTGGGGCCCTGAGCAATTCATGGACTCTCGCTAGTGTTCTTCTTGCGAAGTCCTTGTCTGCATTAGGGAAGCGACCATTACTCAGCAGGAGCGACGCAATGGAGTTTGCAGTGATGGGACACTGTGCTGGAGTTGTTGATCTTCCGGTCAGTTTGTTAAAGGTTTGCCACGCCCGGCGGCTGGAGTGAGTGAAGTCAATTGATTCCACAGTCTCTGTCCATCGTTGCGTATGTTTATTGTTTAGCCTGCAGAATAGGTCGTCTGCTGCTTTGTCCCTGTCTTCGCTGGTTTCTGCTTCTGCATGGGCGCGAAGTAGATCTTCACATTCGTCGTCCCAGCAGGGGACATAGGCTTTGCGCACACCGCGGGGGATGTTGTTCTTGGCGGCGGCCAGCAGCATCCTGCAGTACGATTCATAGGCATCGTTTATGTTGTTGGGGCGCGGGTGTGGTAGACCAGCAGCTGCCTTGTTCACTTGTTTAGTGAAGCCTGCCCAGTTTGCTTTCCGGAAGTTCCACCTCTTCACATCCCTCCCTTGCACAGGCTGTACCAGGGATGGGGTGGTAATGAACGACGGTCGGTGGTGTGACCGGGGAAACATGTCCAGGATGCGTCTTACTGGGAGTGGCTGGTTATTGTGACATTTAGCAAATGCCAGGTCTGGGTTGGTGGTGCTGTTCCATCGTGCAGAGTAGAAAGTGCGTGGCTCCTTTGGATCGTATAGGAGTGTCGCATCGATAGTCGAGGCCCAGTCTACCAAGAAGTCACCATCAGCGTTGGAGCTGCTGTAGCCCCAGTCTGTGTGATGGCTGTTGAAGTCACCAGCATACACAGCAGGGGCTGAGACATCTGGCAGCGACGATGGGACCAGCCTACTTGGAGGTGGCTTGTAGATGTTCACGATGGTAGTGTCTTGCACTTTGGTTGCAATCCATTCTACTTCTGTGCCCTCTGGGGATTGTCCTGCAGCTGACCAGGCCATGTCTTTGTGGACGAATGTGGCTATGCCGTGATGTTATTGGCAATGTAACCGGCTAAGGTGTACCCAGGGACCCTCAGGGTGTTCTTGTTTTCCGTGTGGGTCTCCTGCAGGATGATCACGGTCACATTGTTTTTGCTGGCTATTTGCTCAAGGACGTTGATCTTGATGAAGGTGAGACCTTCGACGTTGAGCTGGAGGAGCGCTAGCGCTGTGGTCTGTGGACGTTGTGAAGACATTTGTTTCGCTTGGAGGGCACGCATCCTTGCAACAACCCTTTGGCTACTTGCGGGGGAGGCCACGTGGAGGCTGTCTTCGTCTCTCTTTCATCTTTAATGATCTTAAGGCTTTCTTTTTGTCTTTAGTCAATGCACAAATAAAGATTCTCCCCAAAAAAATATTGAACTTTTTCACGATATTCAAATTTTTTGAGCTGCACCTGTATATAAAGTTTTTGTTACTATTATTATTTGCATTGTTGGTCAACTTTGGAGCTTAACAGCCATATGCTTCAAATAAAGAAGCATTTAGCAAAAAATATGCCAAATATTTAATGATCTTAAGGTTTTCTTTTTGTCTTTAGTCAATGCACAAATAAAGATTCTCCCCCATTTCTGAAATAACTCCCGACTCATTAATGTTACCTAATATAACGTGTGCTCTCTTGTTGAAAGACTTGACGCAATGATGTGACAGTCGGCATGATAGTAATTGCCGACCTAACGTTAGCATTTACCAACACAACTTCTGAATGTCAGCCAGTAGTGATGGGCAGTACGTGAACGAACAAATCTTTTTGAATGAATCATTAAAGTGAACTGAGTGTACCGGATCATCACTCTCAATGATTCGATCATATGCTTGCGTGCGCGTTATAGAAAAAGTTGATATTTTTTACTTGCAGTGCTTTTGACTGCAATCATTTTGCACAATACCTACGAATGATATAGCCTACTGAACTACGAGTAGCTATCGTGAACTGATCATGCATGCTGTTGGAATATTCGTGCGCTTGCGCAACTGACCCCAGTGAACGAATCACATAGTCAGTGACTAGAATCTTTGTACTGAACTGAACTGAATGATTCGAATTAGTAAAGTGATTCGTAATTTCCACCACTATCAGCAAGAACAATTAACGTTAGCTTGCTAACTTAGACTTCACACTCACAGTCACGGTTTGTTTCACTTTCAACTCATCATCATTACACAGAAGGATACATTTGTTAACTTTTTAAGTTCACTTATGTGTCTGCAGTATCGGGCGAATCGCGGCTGCTTGTTTGTTTCACCTCGTAAACTAATCTGGAGCCAGGGGCTTGTTAGGTTTTGGTTAGGAGGCTGCTTGTTTCGATTTACAGTCAGTCAACGAGCTTCACAGTTTGTAACTAAAATTACTCGCGCCGCAAAAACTCCCAATCTCCCAATCATTGAACCGAGTGATATTCACGTAATGAAGAGATTGACAGTTTTCAGTGGGACACTGCAACACTTTCTGATCAGACAGAATTACAAATGTTATTTTATTTTATTTCATTTTTTACTTGTCCGTTTGGGAAAGTTAAGCTGTATTATGCTTGTCCGGCCACTTTTTTTTATTTTTTTTTATTTTTACTTGTCCCGGACAAGCGTTAATGTCGAGCCCTGCCCCTTCTCTCTATCTTGTCAACCCCCTTCTATCCTTTCCTAGTATTCAAACATACCCCAGTGTGTGGTTGCCATGTTGTACAGGTGGATCATGTGGAGTAAGGAGTAAATGAAATTAAGCTGTTGCAATAGTTTATTTTCTTCTATGAAACATCAGGGGTGTCAGTAAGTTTAAACATGAAAAACAAGATGCAGCCTAACAAATCAAGGATAGTAATCACTGCTCTTGTTTCAGCATCAATGTGAGGGGGAAAAAACACAAGAAAAATGTACTTGACACCATGAGTTTGTAATAAAGCAACTAGAAATGACAGCCACTTTCATAAAAACAGTAATTGGAACAGAAGCCTGGAAAGTCCATCGTTGAATAAAAAGCATAGAACACCCTCTTTTTCCCATTGCCACAGAACCCTTTGGGAATGTCTTTATAGGTTGCGCCACTTTCCAAATATTGTGAGACCTGGTACTCAGTGCAGTATTAATTTCTGAATTCTTAATTTCTGAACATTCCCTGTTGACACGTAAAATCACATTTAAAAATACAGGTAAATGTCTGATTTAAGAGTGTTAGACAACATCTCAATTCACGGAACGCATTAAAAGTGCACACCATACAAGAAATGTTAATGTACAGTTAAGTACTATATTAACCATAGTTTAATACTATGAACATGCCATAAAAAACAAATTATTCTTGCATAATAAATAAATAAGCTCAACATCATAAAGTAATAACAGTGATTTACAAAGTAAATAAACATATTTCTACATAAAGGATAGAACCTACTGTCCAGCCAGCCAAGTGAGCCTTTCTTCTGAACACTGATGTGCTGACAATGTCCCAGAACTGTCTGCACACCAGAGACAGTGTGAGCAAAGTGAAACGTAAACAGCAATTTTTGTCACAGCAAACTGGTTAAGATATTGCACAATACATAAACATCATGGTAAAATTAATAAATAAATAAATAGATTCACTGCACTACTTACTTCCATGCTGCAAAAGAATGCGTAAAGGAATGCTCAGTGAGAATGTTGGAAATCTGCTTACGCAAAGTGTAAAGAGACTTTTTTTTATGAAACAAGTGCACAGTAAACCTGTCGTCCCCCACCCACGTGCATGTCGTTATCATGTAGCATACAGTTGTTGAAATCTGATGTATGTTGTGAATTATAACGATAATTGAAGGCCCCCCTCTTCAACCCTCCCCCCCCCCCCCTCAACGACCACCTGCCGAACCATGCTTTAAATAACACAACAAACAAAGGTTGCAACTGAAATTATGCTACTCACTTTAATATCACGGTTTCTCATTTAGATTTTCAACCTTTAGCTTTCGAAAATAATCATCATTGGACTAACAAATGCTGCATCAAGCACAATGCGCTCTTTTGCCACGAACATGCAGGCTATTAGCCCTATCTACGTTGCTAGCCTAGTCGTCAATGTCCCAATTATAGTAGCCTCTTCATATTTCTCTGAAATTGTAAACAACTTTAAACTCTCAAATTTCCAATGCAGGATGGCTACAGTGTCGCCGATTGTGCATACAAAACCTGTTTACAACCATCTTGCCACAGTCAGACAATACCATGCATAAAATTTACCGTTTCTACACACTACAAAAATGTTTTTTCCGATATAGGAACAATAATATGCTAGCCTATAAAAAAAGTTGAAACTGTTACAAATAAACATTCGGTGCCTTTTCCTTTGCGTACTGTATGTAGGCTACGCCTACCCAATGTACTTTCAGTATAACGTTCACATTTTTTTTCTCTGATAACTAGATTAATGAACCAAATATCCTACCTCGTAACGATTCTACAACTGGTTTTTGTTGAAAGTTGAAGAGATTCTCTTATTCCATTTTGCCACTGCCCAGCCACGTTGATGTTTTCACAGCACTACCTATTGCACCCGCGGCTGTAATACGTTGCTGTTATGTAAAAACACGTACCTTTTAAGGTACATTAGGCTACGTATTTTATGCAAATTATGCACAGAACTGTTATGTGGTATTATGAATCTACTGTATGTGATAATTCTGACATTGTAGCTAGCAGCAAGTGTTTTGATGTGGGTCAGAAATGGTCACATCCATAGACTATAGAAAAATAAGGAAAAGCAAGATGGCATCACTGAAATAGCTTAATTTAGGAACAGCGCCTACAGTGACTGAATGGGAAAACTACCGGGTCGGCGGTTATTTTATTCACTGTGATTTAAATTTTTTAAATTATATATATACTTTTTTCAGTTTATGATTGAGGCGAGGCCCGTTTCAGATTGGTGGTACTTCTGCAAGAACGGCCATCAGGGCATTGTGATACAAATGTGTAAGAGAGGTTAATTTACATGACACATTTGGACGTTTGTATCAACCGCCCCTCTGACTCTGATCAGCCAGTTGCTGTGTAACGTTAGCTAGCTAGCTGGCATTCAAATAACGGCAATCAAACAAGCTTAACTTTTATTTGAGAACACGAGCTGTCTAGCATCACCAGTATGTTTGTATTTTTTGTTTTTTTACAACTAACTTAGTCATTACGATTTCTCTTGAACGTTTGTATCACAATATACCTGATGGCCACCTCCATTTAATTCATTAGCATATTGATGGTGGACAATTCGAGGGAAACCAGGAAATCTTTGTCATATATAACCATCACATGAACGTGTGTGTGTGTGAGAATAGATGTAGCTAACGTTACAGATCAGCCTCTGTTAACTAACGTACGACATTTATTCATTTAGGACAGCTTGATCAGAGTGACCGTGATCTCCTACGTCCTCTATATTGCCATCTGGTGTTCTGAAACTACATAGTATACCTTTAATGGGAAAATGCATGTACATTCTACATTTTCCACAAAGAGCTACTAAACACCTTAAGCTCTGAACTCTGTGGATTTAGAAAGTCGACGGTCTGCTGAGTAGAAATGCCAGAGACTATGCGGAGACATCAAGCATAGTTTTTTATGTACAAAGCAAAATGTACTTGGCTATGGGGAAATGCATTGTAATAGCGCCCCACTGGTGGTGGGCTCTGGTACATACATGTGTGACACAGACAGACAGACCGACATCAAATTAGTCAAAACTGTCAAAAATGTTGATGTGATTGCTTCAGCAATATCTTAAACATTTATCAACTTTAAAGTTTCTGTTTTAGTGAGTGTACTAGCCAAATCAAATATAAAAACAGTGAGATGGTTTTTGTTATTTTTTTATTTGTACAAATTACAAAAATGTTGGGAGTAGACTATGTAAAATAAAAACAAACAGGATAAAATTATTTTGCGGTTTTTCTTCTTCCTCTTCTGCTTCTTCGTCTCATTCTTCTTCCCATTTTTCCTGCCTACCCAGAGACCCTCACTACCTGCCTGCCTCCATACCCTCAAAGAATAATTCTCCCCATTGGGTAACAACATCACATACCTGCTCTCCCAAGCTTATCGCCCAATAAAAACGCTTCAAACTAATGTGGACACATCACAGAATCACAGACAAAACCGCTATATGGCTTTGTGTATTCCATGAAGCTACTGGGGTGTGGCCTTACAGTTGCTGCCTCTCACACAGAGGATTGGGGGTTCAAGCCCAACAGGGCTCAAGTTTATTTTCTACAAAAACAATGTGCAGCTGTTAAATACTTTTCATTTATTACACTGTTATTATTTTCACATTAACAAACGTATTTTTATTGCAAAGGCAAAAGACGTTTCCAATATTAACTGTTCAATGTTTCACTTAGCGAAATGGTGAAAGACGGTCACTGACAAATGGCCTATAGCCTATATCACGTGAAACAATTCAGTCACTGGACACCACGGCAGTTAATTATGATAGCTAACGTTATGGGAACAGGTAGCCTATACCATGGCCATTTGTCATGCAAAGAAAAAAGTTTTAACACAAAATATCATCTGGTTAACATCGTGTTTTTTATAAATAACTGTGCCATTGGCTACATGTTTTAATCTCACACAAATGCAGACAAAAAAATGTGTCTGAGTGGAGCCTGCTGTGCTCTTGCGGTCATGACTGACTCACTATAGAAACGGAACCTTCAACGCTCCCCTCGGCCAACATTTCTTTATTATGTCTTCATTCATTTCTTCTTTTCAGCTCTGTTCAGTTTATCCTTTTCACACATAACACAATGTTATGTCTCCATAAAATTAACTACTAGAAAAACTACTAGAAAAAACGATAATACATTAAGAATTGATGATAGCCTACTATAAGCTGCAATCTCTTAAGAGGTTGGATTTATAAACCAAGCCAATTTCCCAAACATATCCGTTTCATGGTTGGTCACTTTAAAAAATGACAATAGGCAGATTCTACAGAAAGTGGGCACATTTGATCCCATTAATTTTTCTGATAAAATCTCAAGGCAATCTAACATTTCTGTTTTATTTGGTCTTGCTTTATTATAAAAAGGATTCCCACCAACTTTTAGACCTGGCCCACTCATATTTTGATTAATAAATGGGTTTAAATTTTCAGATATGTTGCTAATGTTATGTGGACAGAATTTACTGAACTTAACAAAACAGTTAAAAATCCTTGACTGTATGTTAAAATAATGGAATGTACAGACATACAGCAAATGATTACATGACCATTTCAACATATTTATGAATTTTTTTGTGCTTCAACATATGGATTGGGTTTCACAGAAAACACGGGCTTTTGCTAATGTTACATGGACAGTGTCTAACGTTAGCACAGGGAATCTCCGGGTTCGCCGAATGTACACAATGTTTACATGCATTTACACACGCATTCAACGGGCATCCCAACTTTTTGTCATTTCAACACACATTTCACCTCAAATAATGTGTAGTTTTCATAATTTCGTTTCTTGAATGAGGTGTGCGTTACATGACGCTATCGTTACTTTAGTGGACAGAATATTTATTCATTAATTTCGAGAAATAAAATGAAATTTTTCTCACCCGCCGCTCCAAAATTCGGGAATCTACAATCTTAGCGCAGGCACACAAATACGATGGGAATCACTTCCGCGTTAAATAAAAGTGGATCTCGCAATGTAATACTCGCGAACGTTACTGATTGGTCACGGACAGAAATAACATTAGCCTTACAATCGGGTTTCTATAAACCTATACAATTGGATAAGCAAAATTCTTCCCGATCATAACAACAAAGGGTTTAATTGAGTTACTTCCTGTGCATTTTAATAGTTACTAAATCCACCGAATCATGTACAGAGAGGGGTATAGCTAACGTTACTGTGATGGACAGAATGAACAGTAACGTTTGCAACTGGAATTAAGCATTGTTTTGAATGTGTGGGATATTTTTCTGTCCACTTCTGATGTATTTTCTGAAATAAAATCCTTCTAACTTAAAAAGAACAAATCTGACAACAATGTGATTGCTTATGCAGTTACTTTATTATAATTTCTATCAAACAGAACAATATTTTTAAAAAAATCTTTGATTTGTTTGTAGCATACATTATGTGCCCACTTTCTGTAGAGTTTGTATAATAGCCTCCGAACATGGCCTTCGTCTACGCTACTCTGCAGACAATGTTGCTTACTGCAAACATTTTTAATTGTAATAATAATAAGAAGAATGGTAGGCTACTTTCTTAGTAGTATCTATTGTCTTCTTTCTGGCTAAGATTCCTGGGAAATATGCGTTAATTAAGCTTGTTAGCCAACATTAGTTTTGCCAGAGAAATGTCAGCCTGTTTCTAGTCAGGAAGCAGGTACAAGCTAGGCTACTACGAAGTGAATCAACATCCCTTATACATCCATTGCACTACAGAAAACGAAACTAAACCTAGTTTCATAGGTAACGTTAGGCTACACTACTGGGGGAAAAAAACTGAGATGGAATTCTGCTGTGCTTATGAATTCCGTAGCTCGTAGCCCCCACATGGAAGCTTGGACTTGCACATCCGGCAAGCCAGTGTTCAATAGCCTAACATTAAATGTATTTCTATAGAATACTCATAGGCCTATTTTAAAACTGTATTTCCATATTTTACTTATGCAAACTATTTAGGCTGTACTAACTCTTTAGGCTGTATTTCTTTCTTTCAGCTAGAATGTGTTTGCGTCTAGCCTATTGTGCATGCATGTCTCCATATAGACTTGGTTAATTAATTTACATGCTACTGATTCATAGCTCAGGTGGTGCTGTTCATTGTATTTTATTAGACATTAAATACAGCTCATCTACAAACACTTTTAATTTAATTGTGGACTATCAGTAATAGTACAAATGTTCTCATTCTTGTCAGTAGAGGGCGTTATGGTTATGGGAATGTCTGCATGCATTTATTTTGAATGCATGTATTCTGTATGCATGTCTCTCTCGATGTCGTTATCTTCATGCATTATTCATCATTAGTTAGCTACCAAAAATAAGTGATATCTGAACAAAAACGTCTTCGACGTAAAAAAAAAAGAGCCAAGTTACTCACGCATAGCCTACAGAGCGCTGTCTATAATATCCTTAATTCCAACTTGCAAAAACTCGGCCTGCCTTTAAAAGTATTGATATCAAAATGTGGCCAAGTTACAACAAACAATATTGCCTATCGTAGCTCACACTAAATAAACTAGCTGTATTCCAAAGCAATGCTATCCAAACTTTTCTAAATTATTTAATGCAACGTGGTCCTGTGTTTCTTCATTTTACCATCTCAAGAGAATGTGGTCAATGAAACTATGTGCCACATCAAACTGAAAAATCTGAATAATTTATAATGGAAATACTCTGATTCAGATGTGTTGCACTTAGAAATTAAACAGAAAAAATACTACACTATAGGGCATGTTTGAACAACGTATTTTTGTCGGCCAATAGAGTACTCAACTGACTACGTCATGCTGGTTTCGGAAGTAAATTCCTTATTCATTTAGAGTGTAGACATTAACTAAAGCTTACTTTTAAACCATCTCTAGTGATTATTGTCTTACCGTCAATTTCCCCGATTGTTCAATATAACGGCCGTTCGGAAACTGTTGATTAACTGTGTCTCCCAAGTCATGTTTGGCAATGCTGGGTTAGCTAGCTAGCAAGCTAACGATAGCTCATGGCAAGTCATTTTAACATTTAGCTAGCAAGCTAACGATAGCTTATGGCAATCCGTTTTAATTTAACAGTTATTAATCCAAACTAGCTGCCCAATGACCTCGCTGGCTGGCCATATGAGTAAAGTTGGCTAGGTACCGCGATTGCCTAGCTACTAGCTACGTCCTAAGTGCAGCTAGTTTAACTAGAGCATTTTATTTTGCTTACAAAATAAAACATAGCTTCAAACGGCAGCAATTGTGGTAGTTAGCCAAGTCATATATGGCCAGCTAGCTCGTCAGCTAATTTGGATTAATAAAGTAGCTAGCTATGGAAGTCGAATACATGTTAAAACAGCTTGCCATACTAGCTTGCTGGCTTGCAAGCTACAAAGACCTTAGTTTTAAATAGTATTCATTCATATTCTTGAATTTCATATAAAACAAGTTGATGTGGAAAAGTTAGAAAGGAGCGCTGACACGACTAGCTGTGAGCTACACTTGAGAGCAGCCAGGCAAGGATCTGCTGAGGTAATGACGTTTTTTTATTCCGACAAGTTGTAGTTTGAATATAGAAACTGGTTAGCAACATACTTTTTAAAACCATATAAAAGCCTAAGAATTTATGGTTAATATATTAATATATGTAATTTATGTCATAGAACAAAATGTGAAAACTCTCTTAGGCCCATATTAACCACAGACCTTATATTCAGCACGAATCCGAAAACCCCATGTTAAAACCCAATTGGAAATTGGCGAAGGAACCCATGGTTCAAAAATGCTAACTCACTTCCGGGTTTTATGACTACAAACTGTAGCACTCTATTGCGCCTGACAATAAGCTAAATAGCCTATTATGCAAATGATGTTGGAATATATTCGATTTCATAACAACTTTAGAAGGTAAAATTCTAATTCAATTTCCCTATTGACCCCTAACACCGGTGTCGAAATGGTAACCTAGCCTGACAACCTGTTAGTCACTTTTGAAATCTTAAAACTTGAATATAGGTTTACGAATATAATTATTTTATATTGATTGATGATAATGGATCACATAGGCCTATATGTAGCTAGCCCATGGATATTCAAATCTGGACCTTGAAATGCGGTCATGGTTTTCTTTTCTCCCAGGTAATTAACTGAGCAATTAGTGCTACTGATTGGCCAGACTGTTCACACCTGACTCCCAGGTAAAGGGAGGGTGGAAAACCAGCAGTTCTTGGACCTCGAGGACCGTGATTTGAATACCAGGGAGCAAGCCTATTAATCAAAGATGCACCTACATCAAAGGAAAGGCTACATTAGGCTACTATTCCCAGATGTAGGCCAGAGAGATAAATATGATTTGGTTACTGTCAAAATTTGATTGGTGTCAAAAGGTCAATTTATGAATGTATTATGTATTATTATTTGGGGTGTGGGGGTTTTGTTTCAAGGATTTGATGATGTCATTTTATTGGTGGTTGTTGTAAACGTTGGTAAATGGTTTTGTGACAGTTGTAAATTTTTTAAGTTTTATTTTGAAAAAACTGTTTGTGTTAGCAGATGCGTATTAAAGGAATAAAATAATTCAAGCAGGTTGTTAAAACGTGAAAAAATAGCAAGGCTATATCGAAAAGCAAGTTAGTTGTCTGAAAGAAAGCATGCAAAACATTTTTAAATGTTTGTTAGAGCCTAAGAAAAAAGCGATAGAGCCTGATGTCGCGTGAAATCGTAATAATGTGTTAAAATAGCCAGGCGGAATATGTCCAAAATGCAAGATAGAGTTTTAAAAAAAAAAACGGAATATAGGCTTATAAAGATAGACTATGAAGAAAGAATTTAAATAAAAGAATGTGTGACGTTTTACAGGATTAAAACGAAAAAAACTAAAAAGAACTTCGAAAATGTTTGTGTTGCGGTTGTCCGTGGATATTCAGTCTTCGGGGTTTGTAGCGTAGCCTACCGTCTATAGCTTGACTGTCGAGAGAGATGTTTTCAGCATGACTGCGGGAGGCCAAGAAGCTTTTTTCCAAAACAATGTCGTTAAACAAGTACAAGTCCTATTAAAACTAATGACACTGATGCAGTTTATAATTTATAAATTTTTTAATAACTTTTAATTATCTGCACAACGTTCTGTAGGTCTAATAGGCTTGTTTAGTGTCGAATGGCTCGTAAAAAGATGGGCTTTTCAATTGAAACTGATTTGCGCTATTATATGTAGCATTTTTCGGTAACTGCCGGCTAGTTACTTTTAAAAGTGTATTTAATTGTCGGAGAACGGCGCATGCGTAGAATTGTCGGTGTAACGCTTGAGCGACTTGGACAGGTGTCAGCCTAGAGTCTCTATATAGGGACTCTATGTCAGCCTAGCCAAAGTTGTAGCTATAAATCTCAAAACTTTTTGCATCGCCTATGCCTGTAGCCGAAACAGACATTAACGCTGGCGTCTAATCAACCTACAAAAAAAGCTTGTCTACCTCGGAAATCTCAACACGCAACTCTCCAGAAGTTATGGCGAAGAAACCTTTTTTTATTTATTTTTTTACACAGGCCTAGCTGAACTACAGAAAGCTGCCAGAGCAAAGCAGGTTAAGGGAGAAAAAAAATAGGTTTTATGGCTGGGATAAGGTTCGGACACACCGGATGGAATCACGAAGCCTTTTGATTTCATACGTCTGGTAAGGGACTGTTAATTAACTGTTTTGTAATAACTCCATTGATATCCAGTCATTCTGTGAGAGATGTTGTCAGTCTAAGTTAGCTAAACCTCTCGTGCTTACTATTCCTCTCGGGCAAAACCCAGAACGGTGTTTTCGCTTATTAATATTATGACGTTTAGTTTAGGATTGAATTAATAATAATAATAATATAATAGGCTCTAACGCCTTCCATTTATATAGCGCTGAGGAGGAGGAAGCGCGCGTCTGCATCAATTATTCGCTGTAGCTGCTGGAAAGGCACGCAGGTTATAGGTCTAGATGTGATGTGTGCGTGGACCGGGTAGAGCAGGGGTGGGCAAACTTTTTGACTCGCGGGCCACAATGGGTTCTAAAATTTGACAGAGGGGCCGGGCCAGGAACAGATGGATGGAGTGTTTGTGTGAACTAATATAAATTACATGTAAAAGCCATTACATGAAATGATTTGGCCTTTAACAGGTAGCAAAGCATGAATATGCAAGGCTCATTGTACAAATTGTTTTCCAAATGCATTAATTTGTTGTTGTGGCAATTCTCAGGATAGATCCGAGGTGTTGGTCAGTTAACTTGGATCTGTGACGATCTTTGTTGATGTTCATGACGCTGAATGTCTGCTCACATACGTAGGTCGAGCCAAACAACGTCAGCATCTTCTGTGCCGTCCTCAAGAGGTTTGGAAACGTGGCTTCGTTAAGTGAAGCATAAAAGTCATTCAGTTTAAGAGAATTGAACTTCTCCTTTAAGACGGAGTCAGACTGAAGATCTATCAGTTCCAATTGCAGCTCCTGTGGTGCTGTTTCAGGGTCTTGTGACAGGGGACAGGACACCAGCTGAAGTGACTTTTCAATTTTTTCAAAGTCGGAGAACCGACGGCAGAATTCTCCGTACAGGTCGTCCAGTGATTTGCTGTATTTCTTCGCGTTTTGGGTCGCTTCTTTCTGCATGGCTAGTGTGGGAAAATGAGCGAAAGATTTGTTTGAAATTTGTCTGGAGAATAAAGTCAGCTTGGATTTGAAGGCTCTAACATTTGTGTACATATCATGCACAAACTGATCTTTACCCTGTAGCTTCACGTTCAGCTCATTAATGTGTGAAAATATGTCCACAGCAAACGCAAAGTCGCAAAGCCAGTTCTTGTCGCTTAGCTCAGGAAATTCGGCGGATTTCCCCATTAACTCCAAAAATGCCCTAATCTCCTCGTTGAGCTCCCACACTCGTTGAAACACTTTGCCCAAACTTAACCAGCGGACACGAGAGTGATAAAGTAAGTCCTGGTGATCCGCATCGGTTTCCTCCAGGAACGTAATAAACTGACGATGCTGAAGTCCCCTTGCTCGTATAAAGTTAACAAGTTTTACAACTGTATTCACGACATGATTAAGCTGTAATATGGACTTACACAGAGATTCCTGATGAATGATGCAGTGAAGAAAAATAACATCCTGGTCAGGGTTTTCCTCTTTCACTTTATCCTGGATCCTTTTCAGCAGCCCAACATTTTTACCAGTTAAATTTGGCGATCCATCCGTGGTGACATTGGTAAATTTACTCCAAGGTATCTTAATTCTCTCGATGGCAGCAGACACCTGGTTATACAAGTCTTCTCCCCGCGTTTTTCCTTTCAGGGACTCCATGGTCAAAAACTCCTCCGTAATCTCAAAACTGTCATTAATCCCTCGGATAAAAATTAGGAGCTGAGCAGTGTCTTTTATGTCGTTACTTTCATCCAGCGCTAGTGAATATAACGTAAAGGACTCGGCCTTTTTGTTTAATTGGCTGGCTATATCTTCGTCAATAAGTTCCACACGGCGAGTCACAGTCCTGCGTGATAAACTGATTTTTTCAAACTTGCCTTTGCTCTCCGGACACAGGAGACCTGCTGTCTCTACCATGCATTCTTTAAAAAACTCGCCTTCGGAGAAAGGCTTGCTAGCCTTTGCTAATTTGAATGCCAGCAAAAAACCTGCCTTGGTACTTGACTCTTGAATTGCGGTTTGTCGGTGAAAAAATTGTTGCTGAGTCTGTAAATTAGCCGTCAACCTCTGAGCCGTAGCCGCCCGTTCTTGCGTTGACTGCTTGCTAGCGTAGTTAGCATGCTTCGTGGCGAAGTGACGGCTGATATTGTATTCTTTGAAAACCGCAACAGTTTCTTGGCATATCAGGCATACAGCCGTTGATCGGACTTCGGTGAAAAAATATTTTGTTGTCCACTCATTTTTAAACACTCGGCACTCACTGTCCACTTTTCTTTTCTTTGGTCCGCTCATTTTTACAGAAGGGCTCAAAAGGCAAAGCACAAAAGTGAAGTAGAGTAATAGGCCTACACCACACTCCAATAAAGGTCAATGTTTCTGTAGTGCGCCATCTATTGGGGAAACGCAGGCATTGCAGGGAAAAGGTCAAATGAATGAGGTTTAATTATAATATAATTTAATTTAATAATATAATTTGGACAAGTTCGGCGGGCCGGATTAAAAAGCCCAACGGGCCGTAGTTTGCCCATGTCTGGGGTAGAGACTGTTGGCTACAGCATGTAAAAATGGTGTGTTCATTTTGTTAACGAAGGGCAATACTACTTAATAGGATAGTAGAGGGCGATGGAAGGGTCGGTGAGGGATAGCCTAGTTTGGGGTAATGGGGATGTTGTGCAATTCCTATTATTAAAGGGTCTGGGGAATGGTGTGATTGCGTGCCTAATCTAGACTAGCCTACGCCACACTCCAGCACAGTAGGGGACGGTAATACCCCTTGAACGTAGGCCAGGTTGCGAAGCCCCAATAAACACTCATGTAGAAGAAGAATGCCTAGCTTTTGGGCTAAATAATTGTAGGCTACGCGTAAAGTAGCTACGGCTAACTAGCTGAATGTTTGTACAACTTTATTCAAATAGCCTACTCAAATTAAATTTCGGCATTCTAAAACTTGTTTGTTGTTGTAACTTACTTGACCGACTTTTTATTTTTACGTTTTTATTAAGTAAATTAGACTCAACATCGTGTAGGCTATTAAAATCACGAGGATATAGTCTACTGGTTGCTCATGGAGAGGTTTGTGTAAAATATTTTGATTGTATTTGTTCTAAAACTTTAATTTAGAAAACCGTTTGCTACCTTGGTAGGCTATTAACTAGCCTACACGGCCACTCAGAAAGTGGCCTATCGCATAAAGTTATGTAGGCTAATTTATGGCTATGAACGTTTTCAATATTCCAGGTTCCTGTTTAACGAAGCAGACTAAACGGGTTAGTTGGATAGCTAACGAAGGTACTGTGGTTGGTTTTTTCTTATAACACATTGGTAATAAATTACGGGAGTATAAAGAGTGTGCGACTTTCTTTGTTTATTTATGCGTCTTCTCCAGTTCGTCTGCACCTCGCAAAAGTTTTTTGGGTGTGCGGGGTATCAGCTCGTATATTTTAGTTGGATAATGCCAACAACAACAGTGTAGGTAAAACCAAATGCTTTAGATGGGGCATCAAGATACGACTTTCCCCTGTTTTTTTAAATTTTATTTATTTATTTATTTGTCCGTACAAGCAAAAATGTTAGATATAAAACGAGATAAGCAACATGGGGCCTTTCCACATTGTATTTCTTCAGCATACAAAGTGAAATTATCAGGCATGCGCAGTAGTGTTTTCAGTTATTTTAGCAACTAAAGTTACATAACGTAGACTATGTTTAGAGTGGCGCTAGACGGATTTAAAATTGGCTTTCGTTGCATAGTCAAAATCATAACGGGTTTTAAGCAGCAGTACTGGGTGCTAACAACCTAGGCAAACACAATCTAATAACAACCTGGCGGCCCAAGAGATGCTCACTTCTATCCCGGAGGACCTGTCAACTAAAGCCTGGCTGGCGGCGGCATGGAAGCAGGAGTGGGAGTCGGCAGGACAGACACGTATACACCACTACATCCAGGATCCTGGAGATGGCGCTGAAGGAGAAGACCTACCTCGCCGGCAATGGACTCTCCTGAATCGCCTACGCACCGGGGTTGGCTGCTTCAAAGCCTCTATGAAGAAGTGGGGCCTAACAGACAGTGCAGCGTGTGAGTGCGGGGAGCCTGAGCAGACTGCCAACCACATCATCACCGCTTGTCCCCTGCATAGACCACCTTCAGAGGAGGGCCTCTTCCGAGTGGGACCTGAGACGAGGGCATGGCTACACGACACAAAGCTGGACATATGATGACGATACACGAAAGAAGAAGAAAGAAAAGGGAAACTTGAGTTCATCGGTCTGGTAATGAAACGTTAATGAATTGTTTTGTGATAAATCCATCTCCAGTCATTCTGCGAGAGCCGGTGGTCTGTCGACGTTACAGCCTCGAAGTTACAACGCTCACGCGGGCTATTCCTCTCTGGTAAAACCCAGAACGGTTGTTTTTGCTTCATACTTTTATTACTGTAGCCTAGTTTATTCTCAAGACGTTATTTGATATTTTTTGGTGGGGTTTTGTGGTATTTATTCGGCTAATTATCAAATGTTATATTGAAGCATTGTGTATTGTAGGTTATATTAAATAAAATTATATCAAAGGTCAAATGAAAAAAGATGTGCACTGTGTTTTAGTTGTTTTTTCTTTCAAGTTTACATATTTGTGGATACCATCATTGTGCAGACCATTAAATAAAAGTGTCAATATTTGAAAAGGTGATTCCAGCCTAATTCAGGCACTGGGATAATTGTGTGTGTGTGTGTGTGTGTGTGTGTGTGTGTGTGTCCGCGTGTGCGCACGCTATGGCTTTTAAATGATAAAGTTCGTTTATTTGGACATTGTTGTGACAAGATTGCAAAAGTGTAATGTTTTCAAAAGTATACCAACAGTGTATTCCTAATAATAGAGGACCCCACAACACACATAATTTAATAGGTCATTGAATGTCTTTCTGCCCTTCAAATTAAGAGGCAGTAGACAAACTTACTGAAGCCCATTCCTCTCTGGTAAAACCCAGAAGGGATGTTTTTTCTTCATGCTTTTATGACGGTTTATTCTCAAGACGTTGGCCTGTTTGATATTTTGGTGGGTTTTGTGGTATTTATCCTGCTAATTATCAAATGTTATATGGAAGCATTGTGTATTGTAGGTTATATTAAATACAATTATATCAAAGTTCAAATGAAAAACTGATGAAACGTGCTACAGCATGGTTGAAATAAAATGATTCAGTTCAACAGTTTTGTTAAATGACTGTGTAATTTCATCTTTGCTCTTAATGCACGAAACAGACCTAACACATGGTTAAGGCCCCCTTAGGGATCACCAGGATGGGTTCACCAGGAAGTTATTTATCTTTTCAGGAGTGTGTGTGTGCTTGATACAATTTTAATTTTAAATGGGCTTGTTTTGTTTGTAACTGTATTTAACAAAATAACAGGGTGAACATGGACAACGTGACCTATCGTTTAGGCAATAGGAGAACGCACTTAACGGGTTTCGCTCACTGTGAGCCGCTCAGAGCGCAGCTGAGCACTTTTGCATGTGGATCAGAGAGGAGAAATATCGAAGTACGTCGTTAGCTATGGACCCAAGTACATGGACGATTATACACATTGTAATATAAAATAGTGATTTAATGGTAAAATCAACGTGTTAAATAAAGTAAATTTCACTGTCACACAATCATTTTGGTGCTACTTTGAATCATTTCCATTGAAAACTACAGCTTCAGTATGTGTAGTAGGCCTGTGTGTATGTGAGCGTGCTCTGCTGACGGAGCTGTCAGTAGTACTCAGATGGCTGTTGACAGTTGCTCAGAGCTCGCATATAACAGAACATTAAGTGATTCAAAATCCACTCAGTGCTCACACAGCATTCTCACCGTGAGCGCTCAGTTACTTAACACGCCCATCATGAGCTAGCCTCCTGCATGTGCCCATTGACTCCCATTCATTTTTTGGTGATAAAATGTTAAATCTCAAAAAGTGTATATGGTATAAAGGTAAAAAGTAATAGCAACCTGGAGGGTGTATGAAGGTATAATATGAGTTATAAATGGTGTCGATGGTGTCAACGGTGCATGAGGAGATATGTTCTCAAAAATCGGTGAAATAATAACGGTAAGACAACACACCTAATGACAAGAAGGTGCCGGCACGTCAAGTCAAATGGACGGCGATAGCGGGATGTGGGCGGGGCCTATTTGTGCTCTGTCTCCATCCCACAGATACACTGATTTACCCCTGTGGGAATACCACAGGTATGTTAATTTTTTTCTGAAACAACACCACAGGTACATTTTTTTTTTTTAAAGACAGTTTTAAAAACTATCATGTTCTTAAAATATTGTGTCTGAGGCTTTTGAATTATTATATTTAAAGGGATTAAAAACATTGTGTGTTTTTAGAGGGTAATGAACTGTTCTCCAGGTGAGCCACTATTTAAAGGTAAAGAAGCTACAATGTAGCTGCACTGGTAATGGGGGCTCAAAAACTCTGTCTAGCTTTTACCCAACTCTTAAAATTATCACAAGTATATCACAAATCATGCATTTTCAGAAAGTATTCACTAAAAAGATTAGTTTTATTTTTCCATGATCGTTATGAGTTTAATGATTAGACTGACACTATAAATCGTCATGTAAAAACACTCCAAGGTCATGGCAGAATATTACTGGAAAAAAGCAGTCCTTGGTAAATGTATATCAGAAGAATATTGACTATAAGACCCCTCTCATTCTGGTTTATGCATTCAGTTTCCTAATTACAATCTGAGCCTGCAAATATTTATCTACCAAGTTTTCCGTTTTATTGGCAGAGTACAGCTGCCAGACTGCTGGTGTCCTGTGGGTTACTGAAAGTCTGTCTGTCCTGTGTTCTGTGTCTATACAGAGACTACGCCGGCTCTGCACCCCTGTTACGAGGGCACAGAAGGGCCTCCATGGACCCCCCTTTGAGCCAGGAAAACTCCCCATCCTGAGCATGGCCCACAAGGAGGTTGTGTGGGACAGCGTGAAAGACACTGACTCTGTAGAGCCCCCCCTCTAAAGGAATCACCCCGGCCACCCTGCCTTCTTTTCACCACGTACCACATGTCTTACACAACAAACCTACAAACCGAACCAGCAACCTCCAATCCATTTTCTACACATGGGAAGAGAGACGTGACAACATGCATAGTTTTACACAGACTAAATCCATGGGGAATAGGAAGTGCCAGGGGCCTAATAGACCAGCAGTACTACACTGATTACCACACGGTGCTACAATTATGAACTACTGGAGAGCTTCAATTAAGAGTTTTTTTTTTTTTTGTAAGGAGATTTCAGGTGTGACTTGCTGAATGAACTCATCAAGTTAACCCAGCTGAATTTTCTTAGGTGGTTCAAAAGTGTGAGCTCTTGTGCCTCTAGACCAGCAGGAGCAGGACATTACCCCCCCCCCCCCCCCTCCCGGCAGGCTTGTAGGCCAGCTGATGTGTCCTCAGGCTTCTGCACAACCACAAACAAGGAAACCTTTATTTAATTTTTTTTGCATTGTCAGTGAGTGATTGAGTGATTCCGCTGATGCTGCAGTTTTCTAAATAATTTGTTTCTGATTTTTTTCCCTTTTTCTCCCAATTTGGTAGCCAATTGAACCCCTATTCTAATTCAATTCCCCCCATGTAGCAACCGCTTGAGAATCACTGCTACACAACCCCGTCAATCGGTATTAGTTGTAGGAAGGAGGGCACCACGTCCTCTACAGGGCGCGGCTCCTCGAACTCCTGACCGTGACCCCAACTCGCCCTGGGTCGTCCGTGCGCAGCGATTCTCTCCGAGCCCCTCCCCCCACCCGGAAGCGGCCGCCAATTGCCGCTTCCACAGGGCACCGGCCACGCTCGGATCTGGCAGGACCGGGGCGCGAACCCCGATCCTCGGAGTACAACTGCACTGACTGAAAGTCAGCGCTCTTACCGTTGTACCACCGCGGCGACCACTGATGCTGCAGGTGTATTAGTGTTTGGGGAGGGTTTTCTCATCCAGGAAGCTGCTGTGCATGGTTGTTATCAGAGTCCAGTTAAGCACCTGGTTGCTATTCATTACAAATTTTAGGTTTCTTTTGGTTTCGCAATTTTTTTATAACCAAGTTGCTTTTTTTTGTGTCTTCTGTACTAACTGGTTAAAACGGGGTTGTTGTAAAATGAAAAAAACGAAAAAACCAGTGACATGCAGTGAGGTATGTGGCTGGGTAGGCAATGCTTATTAAGCCAGATTTACTCTTAATTAAGATGGATAATAACGGAACCCATTGGGACTACAATTCTACATTACATTACATTACATTACATTATAGGCATTTAGCAGACGCTCTTATCCAGAGCGACTTACAAATCATTTCTTTTTTTTTTGCATTTATACATAGTATCCATTGATACAGCTGGATATATACTGAAGCAATGCAGGTGAAGTACCTTGCTCAAGGGTACAACGGCAGTGTCCGACCTGGGAATCGAACCTGCAACCTTTCGGTTACAAACCCAGTTCCTTAACCATTCTACATAAAATAAATATGGTATTTCCACACGATACCAAGCTCTGAGGGTGTTTACAGCACACACCGACAATTAATTTCCCTCTTAAGTGCGCCTGATAGCTCTGAGGGAGGCATAACCTTGGTGTTTACAGCACACACCGACAATTAATTTCCCTCTTAAGTGCGCCTGATAGCTCTGAGGGAGGCATAACCTTGGTGTTTACAGCACACACCGACAATTAATCTCCCTCTTAAGTGCGCCTGATAGCTCTGAGGGAGGCATAACCTTGGTGTTTACAGCACACACCGACAATTAATCTCCCTCTTAAGTGCGCCTGATAGCTCTGAGGGAGGCATAACCTTGGTGTTTACAGCACACACCGACAATTAATCTCCCTCTTAAGTGCGCCTGATAGCTCTGAGGGAGGCATAACCTTGGTGTTTACAGCACACACCGACAATTAATCTCCCTCTTAAGTGCGCCTGATAGCTCTGAGGGAGGCATAACCTTGGTGTTTACAGCACACACCGACAATTAATTTCCCTCTTAAGTGCGCCTGATAGCTCTGAGGGAGGCATAACCTTGGTGTTTACAGCACACACCGACAATTAATCTCCCTCTTAAGTGCGCCTGATAGCTCTGAGGGAGGCATAACCTTGGTGTTTACAGCACACACCGACAATTAATCTCCCTCTTAAGTGCGCCTGATAGCTCTGAGGGAGGCATAACCTTGGTGTTTACAGCACACACCGACAATTAATCTCCCTCTTAAGTGCGCCTGATAGCTCTGAGGGAGGCATAACCTTGGTGTTTACAGCACACACCGACAATTAATCTCCCTCTTAAGTGCGCCTGATAGCTCTGAGGGAGGCATAACCTTGGTGTTTACAGCACACACCGACAATTAATCTCCCTCTTAAGTGCGCCTGATAGCTCTGAGGGAGGCATAACCTTGGTGTTTACAGCACACACCGACAATTAATCTCCCTCTTAAGTGCGCCTGATAGCTCTGAGGGAGGCATAACCTTGGTGTTTACAGCACACACCGACAATTAATCTCCCTCTTAAGTGCGCCTGATAGCTCTGAGGGAGGCATAACCTTGGTGTTTACAGCACACACCGACAATTAATCTCCCTCTTAAGTGCGCCTGATAGCTCTGAGGGAGGCATAACCTTGGTGTTTACAGCACACACCGACAATTAATCTCCCTCTTAAGTGCGCCTGATAGCTCTGAGGGAGGCATAACCTTGGTGTTTACAGCACACACCGACAATTAATCTCCCTCTTAAGTGCGCCTGATAGCTCTGAGGGAGGCATAACCTTGGTGTTTACAGCACACACCGACAATTAATCTCCCTCTTAAGTGCGCCTGATAGTCATTATCATTTAACCCAAGTCCCAATGTCATTTGGATATGGAAAAATCTGAAATTTAAGAATGACGTTACCACACAGTTCTAGCCACTGCGTACTACTAAAGGTACTTTTTAAAAATTGGTTAACTAGACCTACATTGAAGGTATAAATTAGGTCACCTATGGGCCGTATGGCAGACTACCATATGGCAAATTCTACTGTTTAAATGGCATAAAAATTCATTCATAAGTTAACCATTCATTTAGCTATACTTTTTTCAAGTTGATTTCAGGGGAGAATTGTTCTCAGTGGATTCTCATGAATTTATGTTGTTCTGTTTTAAAGGGTAAGTGCACCCTAGATCACTTTTTTCAAACATGTTTGTATGCCTACCTTATAATTAAACTTATTCATCCATTCTGTTATTTCAACAATTCAGAAATAATATTGTATATAAGAAACTGGTAGAAAAGCGTCTTTGTGCTGCCCTCTAACTGTTGAAATTTCTGCTCCCCACACTGCCCCTGCCCCAATTGTGATGTCAGAGTACCTCTTTGGAGGTACCTCTACGTCATATGGATAATTGTTGTCGCCCACAACCGAAACAGCTGGCACCTGATTGGTTAGACCCCACTATGTTCCTTTCGCCTCTACATTTTTAAAACAACAACGTGGCGTCCTGTTCATAAACTCTTTATTCCACCTAAATAGTCCACTAAAATGTTTCTGAAAATATTTGAGGTGAGAAATAGGCCATGCCGTTCTTGAATCTTGATTAATATTTGATCTGCAACGTCTAGTTTGTCAGTTTGATCCGTGTTATACAAAATCATTTTTACATTGTACGTTCATTTATGCAAATGAGGATGGACACAGATCCTCCACCCCCACCCCCACCCCTCTCCCTCGCTCACCGCACAAAGTATTTTTCAAAATAGTGTAGTAGGCGGAGACAGGCTGAGACGGTGGGTGCACTTGCTCTTTAATCCGAACATTAGCTAATCAGACGTACTTCTGACACTTGCTCTTTCATGAATCCAAATCCGAACAGTGCAGACAATGTTCAACATGCATACTCCAGACAGTTGCACAGATCTATACATGCCTATGTTTTTGTCCACGCTACTTGGTAAGAAATAACATAATTACTTGAAAGCCAATTGTTTTTCAATGTAATTAAGGTACCACACGCTACTGGGAAATGTAGTTAAGTGTAGCTCCATTTCATGTAGTTCTGCTTCTCTCCAACAATGCATGCCAGACAGCAAATTAAGCCTCAAATATGTCATAATATATTTTTATTTGATCTAAAATAACATAATTTATTTTACAAATGTCTTTCTCACCCACCCGCAATTATTCATAATTTTTTGTTGTGACCCGACCCACCCGCTCTGCTGATTTTCAGTCAATCCGCACATCACTACTCTCTCTGTTGGTCACTGTCTATTTTACATCAGTTTTACATTTAGCCGCTTGATGCGTATCTTGTGACGATTTTTCAACATTATTAACACATTCACACAAGGAAGAGCTCTGCCTTTTGACGTACCTTGCACCAAACAGCTGGAAGATTTGAATTGAATAAAACTACACTGACATCTGACATTTTCTCTGTTTTGGTCAGTGCAAGCGCAAATTCCTTAATCTTTACTTGACCTTTTACTTGTCCTTAACCTTTATTAAAATAAATACTAAAATTAAAGTGAATATACAATTTAAAAATACAAATAAATTAAAAGAAAGACTGCAATGAAGGTGGATATGCAATATAATATATATATAATATATGCACATTAGTGGTGGTTGAGGCGAGTTTCCCCCTCATCATTGTAAGCGCTTTGAGTCACCGGTTGGTGAGAAAGGCGCTATATAAATGTAAGGCATTATTATTATTATTATAAAAATACAAATGAATAAAATACACATAAAAGGTTCCACTCCTTAAGAAAATCTCATTTCTGTTTCATTTTCACAGGGTAGGCAGTGCCTACATTGCCTATACTGACCGACCGTACGTCACTGCAAAGAACATATCAGTATAAGTGAAAAAAGGTCAATACTTTCACAATGAGAAGTACAGGACTAATGCCTGGGTTCATTCAGTCTATGGTTTGTCTTGCATTGATATCAGTTTAAAATACAACATTTACATTTGCACTCCCAGTGAAATAAAGTGTGGGAAACTGTACTTGATTTTGTAATATTATTAACCATGGCCACTTTGAGATGGAAAAACAAAGAAGTGAGGTAGCATGGAAATGTAAATGGAAACGTAAATGGAAACAGGCTGAGAGTAATCATCCGTTTAGAGCAGGGGTTCTCAACTTCAGTCCTGGGGGCCCCCTGTGTATGCTCGTTTTTGTTCCAACCACAATTGCAATCCCAGAATTTTAACAAGCTGTTATTTTTTCTTCATTCGGTATTTTTCATGTTAAGAGGGATTATAACCTCTTAAAGCCACATTACGTTAGCAATAGTTATCATGAAGAATAAAAGTCCAATATTCAAGTTGTGCTATATTGCAAATAATTACAAAACAAGAGGTAAATGTTTTATCTGATCAAATTAAAGACTGAGGTGAATCAATAGGTTCCTAATTGGTGAAATTGTCCACACATGCACACTAAAATGTGCCATTTGGTAAGTAATGAAGAAAAGACAAAGCAAATGATTACAACAAGCCGAACCTGCATTGTGTTAATACCTTTAAGAAAAAGGTGATGGAGAAACACGTGTTCAACTACCTAATTAGGAACCTATTGATTCACCTCAATCTTTAATTTGATCAGTAAAAAAAAATAAAAAAATAGTTACCTTTTTTGTAATTATTTGCAATTATTTGCAATATAGCCCAATAAGCACAATGGGAACATGGGAATTTTATTCTTCATGGTATGAATAGCTATTTAAGACATAATGTGGCTTAAGAGGGTAAATAATCCCTCTAAACATGAAAAGCACCTAATTTGGAAAAATTAACAGCTTGGTAAAATTTTGGGATTGCAATTGTGGTTGGAACGAAAACCAACCTACACGGGGCCCCCAGGACGAGCTTGAGAACCACTGGTTTAGAGGTAAGGGCCTCGTTTATAAAACGTACTTTATCAATTTTGATCTTACATGTGGCGTACATATAAACTCATGACAAAGTAGTGATTTATAAAATTTCAACGTGACTCCATTTGACCGTGGAAAGTACAGCTGACCACAGAAGGTACGTAACCCAGCCAATTTTATAAATAATGCTTAAGTCCATTTAAAGAAATGTGCTTACGTAAAAGTTAAAGATGGCGTCCAAGTACCTTTTTTTTATTTTTATACAAATGAGGCCCCTGGGGATAATTCCAATGCGCTTATTTTCACTCGTTGCATCTCTTCCTCGCGTCTTTTCCTCGCTCCTTAGCTCCACCCAATGGAGGATGGGAGGATGAGATATGAGGACTGAGGAATCCAGACATGAATTAAGCAAATGGAATGTCCGCTCAGTGAAGCGTCAGTTTGAAGCAACATCAATCACTTAATGACGTTACATCCCGTCAGTGGGCTTGTAATGGATTGTTCTGTACCGTATTGTTGTCTCAGAGCTTGCTTTTGCACAGAAACGTGTTTTACTGGATGCTCTATTACACTGTAAAGTCATCACCATCATTTTCAATGATTTCCTCCCATGGAACATAAATAAATAAAAGATTACGTATTAAGCATTGTCCCTCAATGAATAGGAATAATAGTAATGAATAGTAACTGTCCAATAATAGTCCAATCAAAATCCAGCCCTGTACTATGATTGGACAGTTGATTAAATTTCATGGCACAGAAGCAGCATGGAACTTTGATAAAAGTAATGAGACCACTCACGTTCCATGCGGCACCCAATGGTCAGAGCAAAATACAATGGGCACGTCAATTACATTTACAAGAGCACGCAATGAAATACGGTGCAATATGCCTTTTATTTTTAATTATGATATGATAAATGATAAAAGCAAACGCAGATATGTGTTACATTTTACTATGTGTCGCTATAGCAATTGCATTTAATAAAGTCATTAAAAATCTTCCATATGGAAAGACATAATTTCTTGAATTGTATAGCAAGTTAGAAAGCAAGATGAAAACATAAAGTTAGAAGATCTTGATGGTGTTTCCTGACGGTTGCAGGAGCACTGACGATCCGTTTCCCCACGCGTTGAGCTCGCAGGAGCACTGACGATCCGTTTCCCCACGCGTTGAGCTCGCAGGAGCACTGACGATCCGTTTCCCCACGCGTTGAGCTCGCAGGAGCACTGACGATCCGTTTCCCCACGCGTTGAGCTCGCAGGAGCACTGACGATCCGTTTCCCCACGCGTTGAGCTCGCAGGAGCACTGACGATCCGTTTCCCCACGCGTTGAGCTCGCAGGAGCACTGACGATCCGTTTCCCCACGCGTTGAGCTCGCAGGAGCACTGACGATCCGTTTCCCCACGCGTTGAGCTCGCAGGAGCACTGACGATCCGTTTCCCCACGCGTTGAGCTCGCAGGAGCACTGACGATCCGTTTCCCCACGCGTTGAGCTCGCAGGAGCACTGACGATCCGTTTCCCCACGCGTTGAGCTCGCAGGAGCACTGACGATCCGTTTCCCCACGCGTTGAGCTCGCAGGAGCACTGACGATCCGTTTCCCCACGCGTTGAGCTCGCAGGAGCACTGACGATCCGTTTCCCCACGCGTTGAGCTCGCAGGAGCACTGACGATCCGTTTCCCCACGCGTTGAGATAGCAGGAGCGTTTGTGCTCTGTGTTGCGTGATGGCACGATCAAGCCTTGGTGGGTGTTTGTGTTGAATATATACTGAACTTTACGGACAAAACGGACATTTATGAGGAGGTGTTGGATGGCTGATTTGGTTAAGGCACCACGCTGTGGTGCACGGATGAGCCTCACAGCCTCGGTTCGAATCTGGACTGTGCCAGTGCTGACTGTGTTGCCGGTAGCTCCATAAGGGTGTGAGAGGGCTTGCTGTATGAGAGGATCCATGTTCGTTGCTGACTACCATGACAAAAATAAGCCGTCCAAGGAATGGTGACATATTAGTGTCATGATCGATGTAGATGGTTAGAAGTTATTGTCAGGTGAAATTAGTTGGCTAATAATGCCATTATGGACTCCAGGCAAGTGATTGACAGAAGTGGAGTGTGGTTGCCTAGCAACAGCAGAAAATACGCCTCCAGCCTTTTTCAGATCAGGCTTCATAAAATCAAGACTGATAGTGCGCCTTGCGTTTCCAAGCCGACGAAGCGCGTTTGTGGGATAGTAGCCAAGGTGGTCTTCCTCTGACTCCGCTTAGCTGCAGTCTGCGGCATGGATGTCTACACTCTCCCAAATTGGCAGTGGTGTTCGCAGCATGGAACGTGGCTGCGGTTGCAGACGGCCATTCCAAATTTGGGCGATTAAGATTTCATATTTATGCCATGTACTTTTGGCAGAAGTGGTTAATGGTTTGGAGGATCATTGTACTCTGCTGGCTTTATGCAACAATTTTTATTCTAAAGAAACATGTCAAGTAACAACAATAACATATGTGTTTTTAATTAATTCATAATGTGTTTTTAAAACAATAACTACCCCCTTCAAAAAAAAAATAAAGATAAAATTATAGTAATAGTTATTCAGGCAGATTCCTCTAAAGAATCAAAACTCACATCCTTGTGAATGCATGTATGTATTTATGTGCATATGTGTTTGTGTGTGCATGTATGTGTGTGTCGTTTAGAGTTCATATTACTGCCATTCTCTACTTCCCTGTCACAGCTGCAGTCCCAGGCTGAATAGAAGATCTAAAGTGATTTGTTTATACACAGCAAGATGTTCAGTGTTTGTTCATCTCAATCGAGTATATGAGTCAAAGGATTGGATGTATGCTATGGTTGCCAATGATCATTGTTTGAAGGTTACAATAATAACAATTGATTAATCAATAATAACTTGATTCATTACAGTACTTATAGGATCCTATCACTGAAAACAACTCACCTTTTTATCAGTCTTTTCCTGCTTTGCTTATCAATACCATGTAAAATTCTGCAGACCCAAACTTAAAAGATGTTCATCATTTCCATTAGCAAACACATCTCATGAGAAGTCTTTCTCCAGACAAAAGGGCTTCTTATTTCACGTTTGATAAAATAAAATAAAAACTGAAACAATGGTGGGTGTGGTACCTGGAGTATACTTCAAGCTGGAAAGGCTGCTGGCATAGACTACTTCCAAATCTGCCCACTCTCCCTCTAGTACAGATGACCATGACATAATTTCCTGTCACCCTTAGCTTGTGTGCGGTTAGCCTTCCGGGTTGAAATTTGGGCGCCCGCTGCTGGACGGCTCATTCGGTTAAGGCAGTGGTTCTCAACCTCGTACTGGTTTTTGTTCCAACCACAATTGCAATCCCAGAATTTTAACAAGCTGTTGATTTTTCTTAATTAGGTGTTTTTCATGTTTCGAGGGATTATTTTCCCTCTTAAGCTACATTATGTTAGCAATAGCTATGCATGCCATGAAGAATATAAGTCCAATATTCACATTATGATATATTGGAAACTATTACCAAGAGGTAGAAAATGTTTTAACTGATCAAATTAAAGCCTAAGGAGAATCAACAGGCTCATAATTGGTGAAATTGTGCACACATTGCCACTAAAACTAACCATGTGGTAAATAATAAACAATTCAAAAGACAAATGTTAAGGAGCCAAACCTGCATTGTGTTAATAAGTTTAAGGAAAAATGTATCACATGTATTCAACTACCTGATTAGGAGCCTATTGATTCACCCCAGTCTAATTTTGATCAGTTAAAAAAAATTAAAAAAATGTTCCCTTTCTTTTGTACTTGGTTGCAGTATAGCACAATAAGCACAATGTGAACAGGATAATGTCATTCTTTGTGGCCTGCATAGCTATTTCTGACAATGTGGCTTAAGAGGGTAAATAATCCCTCTAAACGTAAACATTGAGAAAGATTAAAGCTTGTTAAAATTCTGGAATTGCAATTGTGGTTGGAAAGAAAACCAGCATACACAGGGGGCCCCCCAGGACCAACGTTGAGAACCACAGGGTTAAGGCACCACGCTGTCTGGACCGTGACGGTACCGACTGTGGCCGGTAGCTCCACAGAATAAAGCACAATTGGCACCTGCGTTGCCCAGGGTATGGGAGAGTTTAGTCGGACTGGGGTGCGCGCTTCTTTGCTCTTGGGCGACCCCCGCTGGCTAATAAGGGCGCTTGTAAGACTGCATGTCAAAGCCGTACATGAAACGTCCCTCCTCTGACACCGCTCTGTGCTTAGCTTAGCTGCGGTCTGCGACACGGAAAGAAGCAGCTGTAGAACGGCACGTGTTTTGGAGAACGTCGGTGTCCCAGCTCTCCCGAATTGGTAGGGTGGTTCGTGCATGGAACGTGGCTGCGGTTGCAGACAGTTGAACGTTTCAGAGGGAATTGGGTATACACTGCCCCGGGGTTGGTTGGCAAATTTCTTGTATAATTTTATTATTTTTTATTTTGGAATAAAAATAAAAGAAAAAACAGGGGTCCCTGATTTAATGTGAGAAAGGTCAGATGGTGCACAGGATTAACTCTCCTCACTCGCCTCTCTGAAGCATTACAGGCCTATTGTAAATGTTAATATCTCACTAAAAGAGAAATGGTTTGATTACATTGATGGGATCTGCATGTAACTGGACCAAAGGAAGTAGGTAGAAAAGCTGAATGGTACAGAGCTAACATGGAAAATCAGAGAAAGAGCTGTAGGCGTCCAGGCCCATGTGAAAGGAGCCCAGTGTAACCACAGATGGGAAATTTTATCAGCCATTACAGTCAGCAGACAACATTTCATTCCCCCTGGGAATATGTGGGGTATGTTCACTGACTTGGCAGCTCTTGCTAAATTGTGTGTGGATCTTAATTCATGAGGCCTGTGATCGAGGTACATAATTATACAAATACTACATACAATGGACACTCAATGTGCCTGTCTTCCCCTGGCCCCACCTAGCCAATTATATCTGGGAGGAATTCCCCAACCCCACCCAATCAGATTAAAGCCCATTCCATTGCAAACACACAGTACTGAGCCAGGTTCATCTACAGTATAAATAATAACAATAATAATAATAATCACAGTCACCATCATCATTACAGCACTGACAGTGACAGAGAAAGCCAGTCTGGGAGCTGAGTCATAGAGGTTCAGGGTGTAGAGCACTGGTGCTGTGGACTGTGCCTGGTTTGCAGGAATGCCAGAGGAGCTGCAGCCTGTCGTTCACTCCATCCCTCAGGGGGTGGGGTGGGGTGAGGCAAGGCAAGGGGGAGTGGAACAGGTTTGGGGTCCTGTCCACAGTTCTTTAGTTCAGTCTGCAGAGTTATTTTGGGAGTCCCTAGCCCATATCTCAGCATCTCAGGGACACTCCTGCTGTCTGCGGGACACGCCTGGCGTCTCAGGGACACTCCTGACTCCTGTGCCGCCTCTTGGCGCCCAAGTCTCTGTTCTCATTGGGCCCCCCACACTCCTCTTTCCTTTTCCTCAAGCATCCAACCTGCAGAGGATAGAGAACTTATAATAACCAACTCTGAAAGTCTAACGTGTATACATTAACACTGTCTTGATCCTACCGTTTTGCATTTTGTCACCACCAGGTGGCAGTATGCTGCTTTTCTTAAGAAAACTTGGGAAGCTTACATGTTCCAGTTTTACACCAATGAAGAAACGCAAAGAGCATATATTCACTATATATTTATTTTGCTTTTTCGTTTGTGAAACAAAACAACCTGCCAGTTGTCCAATTGGTTTCATATTGTTTAGATATTTTAGGGCTCTATTTTCAGGCTGGCGCGTGGCGAAGTGGGAGGACATCCGCTGTGTGGAGAGCTTTCCCAAGCAATGCATGCATGATTATTCATAACCTATTCAAAAGCCAATAAACCGTTTTCGTGGATCATATGCCGTCTGATTTGACTTTAATATAAATCACCAAAGCAGGAAAAATGCATACTTTGCATTTATTGTGCATTGTCTTTTTTATATTTGATTGTGGTCCCGGGGGTAGGCTACTGTATTCTGTTTTTCTTACACCCGTCTGTAATGAGTATGCTGTGCGATACTGATGTAGGCACTGTAATATTTGTAGTATTTGTAGCTTATTAGTAAAGGAAAGTGAAGCTAGTTTGAAAATATGTCAACTAAGCAACTCGCTGTCGGCTACAAAATTGTTAATAGTAGGCTAGGCTCAAGTCATAATTAAGATTATCAATATTCTGCACTGTAAAAAATATCTCGTAAGTAAACAGCGAAAAAACTGGCAGCAATGTTAGCCAGTGAAAAACTATATAACTAATGCATAAATCATGTTATTTTATGGGATTGCCGTTAAATAATGAGTTACTGCCATTATTCTACATGAATAACAGGGTTTTGAAAAGTTATTTTAATTTGATTGTGTTGTCGCGATCGATGGTGCTTATGAATAAAGAGACCTTTGGCAAGCATGGACAGATGGATTAACTTCTGATTTTCTTTTCTTCACACGACTGAATGCTTGATTAGTGAAATGTTTGATCATAATATCAATGCATAATGTCGCAAGGTGGGAATTTGTTAACGGTTGTTTAGCTGATCATTTAAAAATACAAATATGCTAGTTTCAGTATATGGTGGACTTTTATTATAATATCCTAGGCTACCAACACAAATGCACACTTTTTTCGATAACAGTTTAGTGACAACTTGTAGAATTTATGCAATTACTGCAGTACATATCCTATAAAAAAAAACAGTAGGACTAAAACAAAAATGATTAGGTATAGGCCTACTTAGTTTGTGATTGTATTAATTCCCCTGTGAAACAAATGCATTATTACATTGATAGTATAAATTAGTTTTTGCGATATTAATGCAAAATAGATATAGCGTTATCGTGTTCCACTACAGCGTGAGCTGTGCGCTCCTCGCCTCTGGTCCGAAAATAGCTCAATTCAGTAGCCACGCCCAGTGCGCCATTAAATATGACGGCTCACCGCAGGCCATGCACCAGCCGGAAAATACGGCTGGAGTTCCCTTCTGTGCTCTCTGAAATAAACTTCATGTATTTGGTTTCTCTTTGCTTTGTTCAGGACAACATTGCCATTATTAGCAATGCAAAGATGGCAGATGGCATTGTTCATCATTCCCAGAAGCATCTTTAAAAATGTTGCTCTGATGCTTAAACCATTACTCTGCTGCCAGAAATACAGTAGATATGGATGGATAACTTGAAGGGTTTCTTCTCCTGACTTATTTTTACATAGAGTTCAACAGGAAATTTTGTCAGGAGAAACAACCGTTAAAGTGATACATCCATATCTGGCAGCAGAGTGATGGTTTGAGGCTCGTTTGATACCACAGACCCTTGATGACTTACAGCCATTTTACCAACCATGTATTCCATACTGTTCCAGCATCATTCACAGATAAATCTAGTCCCACCCCCAAATTCCCATAGAAATCCATTCAAATGCAGAGAGGTTATAGTATCGCTTGTAGGAGTACCAAAAAACAAGATATCAAGAGTCTTGATATTGTTGGGTCACAGACATCAGGAAGTCATGGCATGCAAAGGATATGCGACCAAATATTTAAAATTATTACTTTATTCTACATTGGCTGCAGTTATTGTAAGTATGGCAAGCCGTTTTAACATTTATTAGCTAAATTTGACTATCCGGAATTAACATTACAGATATTAACAATGTCATTGTCACTAGTCAAAACGACAGTTAGAGATGTCACTGAAAACAACACTCAACTCGTCACGCATCCTATTGCAGATATCTGTAATTCAGTTTCGACTCGTCAAAATATCTCAGTTGCAGATATCTCAAATGTCATTATGACGAGCCCGAATTGTTGTGCATGACGTTGCTCATGCGAGGCTTCCCATTGGATATAGGCCCTTTTCTCATTTCCGGGTTGCCGATAATTAACTGAAATTATTGGGAAATTGGTCAGATTTAGCGTTCGGTAAGTAGCTAGCTCTAACTCCTAACCGAATGCTAAATCTGGCCAATTTCCCCAATAATTTCAGTGCTCATACCACTCAACAATAACGTTAATACATTTTCACCGGTGAATACGCTAGCTAATGGTTCGTGTGAATATTCTCCCCCGCACTCGATCTGTAGCTATGTCTTAATGCAGTGAAACTACAATGTTAGTTTGAAGCTTTTAAAAGTAAGATGACAAGGTAGCACCGGAGTTTCCCATTGTTTGGAAGTTAGCCAGCTTGTCCCCCTATGTTATTCGCCTGATTTTACTTGGCTTTCATGATTTGTATGTCTTAATGCCAAACTCAGAGTACAAACACAGTTTTGAAGCTTTAAAACATAAGATGACAAGCTAGCAATGGAGTTTGGCCTCATTGGACCCAGCTTGTCACCACCAAACATCAGCTGTTTTTGTGGATACAAGCTAGCTAATGTAGCCTACTGGGTTTTGCGTGATTTTATTAGAAAAAATGTCTTGGCTCTCATGATCGCTGTCTTAATGACAAACTCAGAGTAAAAATATAACTGTAGAAATATGTAGCTACTTCCGTAGCTTCTGACATAACTACAGATATCTGCAACGTAATTTTGCCTAGTCAAAACTCTAATTCAAGATATCTGTAATTACATTTTGACTAGGCAGAATGAAAGTTAAATATATCTCCAATTTGAGATATCTCTAATCAAGATTCATTTCAAGATATCTATAACTTGATGATACTGTATCTACAATTAAATTATGACTATTCCTAATTCCAGTTTGAGATATCTACAACATCATTCTGACTAGTTAAAACTTAATTTAAGATTTCTAAAAAGGACAATGTAGATATCTTGAATTGAGGGGAATTAAATATATCTTAAACTGGAATTATGACTAGTCAGAATTAAATTGTAGATATCTGAAACTGGAATTACAACTAGTTATAATTCAGTTGCAGATATCCGCAATTCACATTGCGGATATCTGCAACTGAATTGTAGATATCTGTAATGAGAAACCCCATACAAATGAATGGCAAAAGTAATTTGAATCAAAATGCAATTACAGATATCTAAAATTAGAGTTTTGATTGTCAAAATATAATTACAGATATCTTGAATTAGAGCTTTGACTAGGCAAAATGACATTGCAGATATCAGTAATGAATATCCAGTCTAGCTAATAAATGTTAAAACGGCTTGCCATATGTAAGGGGGCAATTACTTTTTCACACAATGGAAATGGGTGTTGGGATTTTTTGTTCATTAAATAAATAAATAAGTTCCCTAAAATCAATATTATATTTTGTCTAAAGATCTGAAAACATCCAGTGTGAGAAATATGCAACAATAGAGGAAATCAGCCGACTGGCGCTTTCTGTCTGGTCACATAACATTGGCTAACACGGGGGGGGAAAGCCAAACGAAATGGCTCGTTCACCGAAAAGAATCACTTCCTTATGTTCACCAAAGAGAGCCATTCAAAAAGGGCCATTAGTTCGTGAACGACCCATCACTAATAAACTGCGATATGCCTCAAACTGGTGCTGTCCCCAGGGAGCGCTGTTTGCCATCTACCGATTTTCTGACAGAGCTGGCAAAGTGTTGGGCACGCCCTGGTATGCAGCGGGTGCCCAAAGATTGTAGGACGTTCGTGTCCATGGAGAACGCTGAGGTCTATGGGCTAAACCAGATGCCCTCTGTTGAGCCCGCCATCGCGGCGCTTCTGGTATCCCTACCTCTAGTATCCCTATGCCCGTTGCCCTAGACCACAGTGCACAGCAACTGATGATCTGCTATGTAGGTCGTATGAGGCAGCTGCCAGGGTGGCGTGAATTGGAAATGTCACTTTCCTGGCTGACGCTTGCACAGTCCCAAACGCTGCTTGATTCGGGGGTCGACACCTCGATCAGCGATGTATCTCGTCAGGCGTTTGCCTTTATGTCACATGAGCTTGGTCATGTGATGTCATTGCTCACGATGACTCGACATTAGGTGTGGTTGGCTCAGCCCCCTCTCCCTGACGTCACAAAGAGAACCATTCGGGACTTGCTGGTTATCCCCGGCCAGGTCTTTACGGAGGTAGCCAGACAGACGCTTGAGCGCTCTGTGGAGGCATTGAGATACAGGGAGCGGCAGATGCCGCCACCCCACCCCCCGGATATCAGATGTCCTGCACACCGTGGAACCCGGGGGATTAGTTCACGGCTGTGGATGTAAAAGACACATACTTCCACATCCCTATTTGGGTGGAGCATCATTAAAAACCAGGCCGTAGAAAAATAAAACACCAAATTCAAACAATGTCAATTACCCGCCAGGCCTCCACTGACACTATTAGATCAGACCATTTACATAGACCTAGGTGAATTCTAGTAGTCAACAAATAAGTGTTTTTTTTGTAAATGTATTTTTTATTACTATTATTAATTTATAAAATTTGTGTTCTGACTGTTAGAAAGTTCAAGTCCAAGTTAAAGTCCAAGTCAAAAAACCTCCAAGTCCGAGTGAAGTCCAAGTCAAGTCACGAGTCACGGTTATTGTGACTCGAGTCCAAGTGCTGGGCTGCGTTCGGATCCAAAATTGATCCTTTCTTCCTGTCATTCCCTTCCCTTGCTTCAAAGGGGAATCCCCAAAATGCCAGGATGAAATTTGGCAGCCACACCAAGTGTGATTTGGATCCAATTTTAGAAAGGGGAGGGAGTAATTATATTCTCTCGCTCCCTCCATTATCCTCCCTTCCACCAAGTGTATAAAATGCAAGCTTCCAGCAAGAAGGGAATCCCACAATGCAATGCTCCACATGCAAAAAGTGGGCGGTCACCACAAAACTATGTGGCAGTCACATTTCAACTCTGGTGTTGCACGTCCGAAATGCTGCGAGGGCGGTTCGGTTCCATTTTTGTTTGTTTCTCATCAATCCTCCCTTGCAGAGCAACTTTTATGTTTGCTTGCTGCACGTAGCAAATTGCGTCACAAGATAGCTCCCTCGAGGGAAGACAGCAAGGGAAAGCGTGTTAAATTGGATTTGAATGCAGCCCTGGGCTCGAGCACTACAAGACTGGTTCCGGATGACTATTAGGGGTCATGGTGACTCAGGACCCTTTAAGGCTCGCCGAATGTTGATGACCCTATTGGTCATCTGGAACTCATAAAACCGTGGTTACAGTCATAACCGTTATGTATTAAATACTGTGATCATGACATCTATTATATTATGCCACTAGGAGTTATGACATCATCACTTCAAATGGTTATTTTGATGACACGTTAAAAAACATTCTGTATTTTATTGTATTGGATCTTAGCCTCACCAACTATTCTGAGGCTAAGATACAAGCCAAATAATTATTGGCTGGGGTTCACCTAACTCATTACTGACTGTAAGAACAGTTGTGATTGGATGTAGATTTGGGGCTATACGTACCTTGGCGTCGTGTTCGGCGAACTTCTGGAACATGTTTGCATAGGTCTTCTTGTCTTGCTCATGGTGCTCGCGGATCCTGCGCTGGCAGAGAGAGATCTGCGTTCGGGCCGCCCGGTTGGCGGGGTTGACCTGCAGAACGTGTCGGAAGTCCTCGATAGCTAAGCTGAACTCATTGCGCAGCAACCGGGCCTCTCCTCTCCGATACAGAGCCTTCTCATTGTCCCCGTCCAGCTCCATAACCTAACACATGCGCGCACACACACACACACACACACAAATACACATGCCCACATACACACATGAATACACATGCCCACATATACACAGAGATCTATCCATCTATTGACCTCTCTCTGGCTAGCCATCTAGCGATCTATTCATCACTGCAGTATCTAGGCTACTACTTCACTGCTAGCAAGCTTCACAAGCAACTCACAAACAAATAATGTTAAACCTTTGCACACATAGGCGTCATTTACACGGGGGATGCGTCCCCCCCAATATCCGAGAAAGCCCTATCTGTCCCACCCAATGTTACATCGACAGAAATGCATAAAAATGCCTGTATTATAGCCCATGTACGAGATTGTATACGGTAATCAGTGGGCGGGGCAATAATGTTGCTCCATTTAGCTACATTATTGGGGCGATAGACTAGATCAACAAACTACAATTTATCAAAGCAGTGTTTCATTTCAGGTGTAGTCGGCTGTATCGAGTGGAAACGCGGGGCTTAGGTTGGGCTGTGTCCAAATGGTCTGCGTCCTGACATAGGACGACTATATCGCCTACTGCTTAGGCTACTGCATACCGTTTAGTAGCATACAAATATCCTCCATGCTCCATACTAGTTTAGTTTAGTTTTATTGAAGTTATAAAGGACAGTGTGCATATACATTAATTGTTTCAAATAAAACAAAGAGATGATTACACCAGATTTAGCAGAAGAGCTAATTTCCATCTGTAGTCCTTACAATGAACATATACACAATAAAATACACAATCATGAATAGACAAAACCACCTGTTCATTCAACGAGGACAATACATAGCACTATTATCAGCGAAACTCAAATAAGTATATCATTTGGGGATTTTAAGCACACTACATTTAGAGAACGACAGTCTAACGTAAAACATCTTCATGCACACTCGTCTTTACCTGAATCACGTTGATTTGCGATGCATTTGTGAGAATCGTAGCCCTTGCTAAAATTTGTCTAAGGAAACTTTAGGTCTACATTATTTAGATGTAGCTTTTCTGAATTTGGCTATGGTAGAATTTAACAACAAACGAACAACACGAGGAGTGAGTTACCGCTCCTTTAAAATAATGCATAATGGAAGTAGCTTAATAGGCTACCCTTTTCGTTTTTTCATATCCCCCATCAATTCGCACACTGTAGTGTAGCCTAAGATATCTATAATTGTATAGCTAATTGCTTAGCTAACGTCAGATTTCAAAATGTAGGCCTTCAAGATACAAGCATTTTTTGGTTCAATATTACCTAAACTACGAGTTTACAGAACCGTCACAGCAAGCAATAGCAACAGTAACATGGATGAGTTCAGTCAGCAGCGCACATCCATCTCAAAGCCACAAAAAAATCATAAAAGCAGTAACCTTCCAATTCCTCTTTGCATTCATCACTAAAATGGTTTGGCCTCCTTGGGCCTTTTTCCTTCTTGTTTTATTATTTTAAAACTAAAAAAATTTGCTTGCAAATTTGAAGAAATGTGTCATGTCTAACTTTGTACCATTTAGAGGTCAGCTTCTGTTCACTTAGATATTAATTGTAAAAGGCATTTTGACCAGGGGTGCCCAAATATTTGCACCCCACTGTATACATTTGATTTGTGTGACAATGGATTAGGATTTGGACTTTTTATGTTTGCGTGCTTTATTTTACCCAATGTCACAGTCTTAGAATGGACGGGAATGTCTTTTTACTGTACCCTCAGTGTTGCAATTATAGGGGGTGCTCTGTTTAAGGCTTTATAGCTCCAGGTGTAAGCATCACAGAAACTTGGCTTCAATGAAACAAGACAGTTGTAAGTCAAGCTAAAGTGCCACAAATGCAAAAAAACGCCATGCAAAGTGAGCACCGTAATTAATTGGACAGTGACACATTTTTTGTTATTTTGGTTCTGTACGCTTTGAGTTTGAAAGGATACAATGGCAATGAGGTTGAAGTGCAGACTGTCAGCTTTAATTCAGCTTATTTTCATCCATATTGGATGAACCGTTTTGAAATAATAGAACCTTTTGTACATAGCCCCCCCAATTTTAGGGCATCCAAAAATACTGGACAGTTTAATATAGTGTAGAATAAAGTCATCATTTTTTATATTTGGTTGCATATCCTTTGCATGCCATGACTTCCTGATGTCTGTGACCAAACAATATCAAAAGACTCTTGATATATTATTTTCTGGTACTCTTTCAAGCGATACTATAACTTCTCTGCATTTGAATGGACCTCTATGGGAATTGGAGGGTGGGGACTAGATTTAGCTGTAAATTATGCTGGAACAGTATAGAATACATGGTTGGTGAAATGGCTGTAAGTCATCAAGGGTCTAAGGTATCAAACGAGCCTCCAACCATCCCTCTGCTGTCAGATATGCAGTAGATATGGATGGATCACTTTAAGGGTTGTTTCTCCTGACACATTTTCCTATTGAACTCTGGAAAAACAAGTCAGGAGAGGAAACCCTTCAAGTTATCCATCCATCCATACATGGGCTTAACAAGTTATTCATTCTTTCTAACCCTAGTGCAATAAGTAGGCAAATTTTCTTAATGGTGCCGCGTGTGACGACGATTCCTGCCTGGGAAGCGCTTGTGTGGAAATATCACATAGGCTATATGGAGGAGGGTGCACACGTGTCAACAATGCAATCAGGGAAGATGTTTGTGTTCCTTCGGTAGCCAATCAGAATAAAGTGTCCTAACTTTAGGATAACCCTGTTGATGTCGTAACTTCATTGTTATTAGCCACTGGAATTAAAAATATAACGTTCGCTAACAGTAGCTAGCTGTCTAACTCCATAATGTTGATGGCTGCTCTTTTATAATGTCAATAAGCAGCATTTAATTATGGAAAGGCTTATGGCAGACCCGAACAATGTATTGTGGTTTAGTGACAAAACACTTATAGCACCCATCACACTTCTAATTCATCTGGCTTGAAAGTGAAAGCTCGTCGTTTTTGTCCCATTTTTAAGGATAGCTTCAGACTCGCAGCACTTGATGACGTCTCTGCTAGAACGTTAACAAACTTTAGTCATAGATTTTAGTTTTTTTAGTTTACTTTTAGTGTTTCACCTTTTAATTACTAGTTTAGCTTTCTTTTAATCCGGTTTTATTTTTTTATCCTGCATTGTAACCCCTATGGTTATAAACAGTGAACTGCCATCCTGGGAAAGGGCTACGCTAGCTAGCTAACCAGCAAACCGACTCAAGAGCTACTACAAGCGCACATTGTGGTGAGCCTGTATGGGTTGGGATCACTCTTACAGTTGGGACCAGGTTTCTGTCCCTGCCTGTGTTGGTTAAGCACACCATGGACGCCCAGGGATCACCGTGTTCCGCGGACAGCAAAAGGGTTTTTAAAATGCGTGCTCTGTGAAATGTTTTTACTTGTTGACACAGAGGGTGTTACTGACAAATTTTATTTGCGGTAAATGTGACAGTCAGAGATCTACAAGAGAGAGTGATAGTTACACACTCAGCTCCGACAACTGACCGAGTGGAACGCAATATTGAAAGAGTCTTCTAAACTTCAGGAAAACTTTTAATTAACGGTTTTAATCGGAGCTGCAGGGCTTGGGTGCGCAGAACCCTGCGTTTTTTAATTTATAATTTAGCCATCTACCGGAGCTGGAGCTGTGGAGCATTTTCAGTTGCTGACCGGACCCACACACATTACATTACATTACGTTATAGACATTTAGCAGACGCTTTTATCCAGAGCGACGTACATGGTGCATTTCCGAACTAGGAACAAGTGCGTTAAAACAACCCTAAAAAGGTAAATACGTATCTAAGTACTAGGCGCAGTCAGTATGATTGGGTTTTTTTGGGGGGGTGATAACACACACTTTGCTACCGGCTGGTTCAGCTGGCTCCTACTCTACACCTGTACCAACGAAGACACAATGGAAACGGGTCAGAAGGAGAAGGCGACAGAGGAAAATCACGCTGCCATCTCGTCCGGAGAAAACCGCTTTACGGTGCTGAGCCCAGAGTGGTCCCCTGATCGCTGCCCACCTCCCCCCCGCGTCTAACTGTCGTGATCAACGATTCCACTCTCTTGTTTTATTGTTTTACTTTTTTGTTTTATGGTTTTATTTTAAAAAAAAATTAAATTGTCTATTATTCTTTTATTAAATGTTTTTTATTCTTGTTGGATATTTGCCTGTCAATCATTTGCATGGAAAGCACTTTGAACTGCATTTACTTGTATGAAAGGTGCTATATAAATTAAGTTTGATTGATTGAATAGAGCTAGTTTAATTTGTGTGAGCATAGATTCTTTGTTACAAGATTATTTATTGTAACTTGGCCTCATTTTTATATCTATACTTTTAATGGCAGGCCTAGACTTTGTTATTTTTATTATAGACAGTGCTTTATATGCGTGAGTAACTTGGCATTTTTGTACGTTGAAAACGTTTTGTGTTGAGATATAATTTATTTTTGTAATGTGTTCATTGATCTTTTGAGCTAACTAACACTAGTTTTTAAGAATGTTTTCAAGGTATTATATAGGCTACCTGCTGTAGCCTTGTTTACCAAAACACTTGGGACGCTACAGACCATTGTGTCACAAAGAAAATTCATAAAATCTGCCGTCGTGACATCCATATCCTCCTTTTGTGACTTCCTAAACTTATTGAACTTTATGATATAAGCTACTTTGAGAACATATTATAAATACTTACTTAAACTGTCATTGATCTTGGTTATGCCTGATCATTTCCTTGCGTGTAGGATTGCAAACCTTAACTCACAAAAAACCTGGACACTGCATTTCACAAAAATAAATGACGGATCTTTTGGATATCGATACAGCGGTTCTGTGTAACGCTAGGCTAACGTTAGCTATTTTTTTCTACAGTCAATACCAATATCACCATTGCATAATACTAGTAAGAAGAAAAAGAAGAAATAAGTTGCTGTTTAATATCGGCACTTGATTGTTTATTTTCAATAAAGAGAAAATATTTGTAGCATAGGCTACGTTATAATTTGTGTGTACTTGCTACTTAGAAGAAAAAAATCATTGAAAATTATGGTAGTTTTCTGTTGTTAGTTTGTTTTTTCTGACAAAGTAGTCAGACAGCATTATGTTTCTAACCATAGCTAGATCGGTATGTTTACGTTAGCTAACGTTAGGTGAAGTGAAATGAACGTTAGATTTTAGGGATTGTGTGGCACGTAATTTTTTGGAGATGAGAAGACGTTAGCAGGTTAGCTAACAAATTATTAATGCACAATGCTAATGGTAACTGACTGAGACAATGTTTTGTGATTTGTACTAGCATCACATGTGCACTTCCTTATCTGTCCAAAAGCATGACATTCACATCGGCAGTAAAAATCTTTTTTACGTAATGCATATTGGTCATCTTACCTGTGTACCCTGCTGGGTTTTTTTTTTTTTTTACGAAGACTACTTTGATTAGATGTTTTTATTATTGGGTGATGAAATGTCATCATTGGGCGATATGTTGTTATCCAATGGGGAGAATTATTATTTGAGGGCAAGCAGCAGGAAATAGAAAAATAAGAAGAAAATTGCTAAAAATAATCCAAGTTTGGGGCTTTATTGTGTGTATGTCTGAAGTTTTAGGGGTGGTGAGATGGTATGCCCATGGGGGGGGGGGGGGGGGGGTTATAATGGTAATACTCATCAGTTTGCTTATTATATCCCCTCCCTCCCAAGAGGGATATAAATGCTGGGTGCGATTTGCCAGGGGGGGATGACAGGGATTTCCAAAACTCTGGTTTTCACGTCCTTACCGCTGGCTGTTCATTTCCACCCCCCAGCGGGGATACGATTAATCCCCACTTCTAGGGAATATTGCACTACGGTCCTTTATACGGTTGCACGCACCGGAACAGGAAGTAAACAGTAATGTGGAGATGTAAATACAGCCATGCGTTCGGCTGCTCATAACCTGTTTGATTATTGTCTTTTCGCTGCTGTGTTTCATTAAAGCAAGTGAACAAATGGAACATTGTTCTTATTTATAATCAAACAGGTTATGAGCAGCCGAACGCATGGCTGTATTTACATCTCCACATTACTGTTTACTTCCTGTTCCGGTGCGTGCAACCGTATAAAGGACCGTAGTGCAATATTCCCTAACTTCTGGTAACGTTAGTCTATTCTAGCATTGAATTAAATATGTGAATTTTCAAAAAATCACCACAACATGGATTTTTCTCTCCCCGAGCTCTGTGACAGTGTTTGATTGCCTCTCCTGTGTAAGAGTAGATCAGTCCATAATAATTCATGGTTTGGTTGGCAAGTTTAGCCTACTACTATCAGAGTGTTTAAGATAATGTATTGTTTTCTGGCTAAATAACGTTATTTAAGAATATAGTTTAAGAAACAAATATCTGCCTTTCAGCTAACCTAACAAAATGTTATAAACTTTGAACGTCTGCCTGATCTGTCCTTGTAATTTAACGTTAGCTAACTCCCAACACGCTAACGATGCTAACAACGATCAATGGTGTTTCCCATTATACATTAGCTAGCGAATGCTAACTCCATATAACTACGTCCAAAGTTGCAACCTTATGTTGCTTACAGATGTGGTAGTTAAGTACAGGAAAATATCTTACTTGGGGGGAATATTACACTGCCTGGCCAAAAATAAAATCGCACACTCTAATATTTAGTTGGACCGCCTTTAGCTTTGATTACAGCGCGCATTCGTCGTGGCATTGTTTCGTCAACCTTATGCAACGTCACAACATTTATTTCCGTCCAAAGTTGCATTCATTTTTGGCAGAGATCTTGTATTGACGACGAGAGAGTCGAACCACTCCGCAAGGTCTTCTCCAGCACATCCAAAAGACTTTCAGTGGGGTTAAGGTTAGGACTCTGGTTGCCAATTCATGTGTGAAAATTATTCCTCATGCTCCCTGAACCACTCTTTCACAATTTGAGCCTGATGAATCTTGGCATTGTCGTCCTGGAATATGCCCATTGATGGGATAACCTGGTCATTCAGTACATTCAGGTACTCAGCTGACTTAATTTTATTGCTGTATGACGTTGCTGAGCCTAGACCTGACCAATTGAAGCAACCCCAGATCATAACACTGCCTCGAGAGGCTTGTACAGTGGGCACTATGCATGATGGTGCAACGGCAGGCAGTGTATGAAGCAGGATTACTTAGTTAGCTGGATAACTGCACTGAGTAAAACCCGGAACCATCCCAAATCTGGAACACGGACTGAAGTAAAAAGAATTGAGTTTTACTCAGTGCAGTTATCCAGCCAGCTCAGCCTGCTTCATAGTATACCCCCAGGTATTTAAATAGTAAAACATATTTATTCATATATGATCTTTTTAAAAAATGTGCAATGTTCAGCCCTAATTTACACTCCCACTCCAATACTCTGTTCCCTCTCTGCTTTTTCACCTTAAACATGGCAGCCTGGGGCTCTCCGATCTCATGGAAGGGAGGTTTGCCTGTAGCCATTTCATATTTGTGCAGTTATCCAGCTAACGTTAACTAAGATTCTGCTTCGTAGTAGGCCTATAACCCCGATATGAAATTGGTAGATGAGACGTAGGCTAACCTACGAATGACTTCATCAATCCGATCAGTTCTCCTTCATGCTTTCAGCCACAAAACTGATTTATTTGCTTCAAACGGCCCCCTTTTAGATGGTATTCTATAAACAGGCCGTTTTTTTTTTTTTTAAATGTAATTTTTTTTTAATAAAAAGTAATCTTGCAGATTTTAAGAAATTGTGTCATGTTTAAATTTATACCATTTAGAGGTCAGGTTAGCTTCTGCTCACTTATTAATATACTTATCAGATATTAATTGTAAAAGGCATTTTGAGCAGGGAAGCCAAAAATTTTTGCACCCCTTTTCATTTCATTGATGTGTAAGTGTGAAAATCAAAAATTTGTAAGACCAAATGTTAAAGAAAAATGTAATAGAAATAGAAAATACTTTTATCTTGCGTCATTTTATCAGATCTGTGTGTTTTATTCAAATATAACTGTATATATGATTTTTTTGAAAAATAAAAATATATATAGTTGTGTTAAAAAAAATAGCAGTACAACATCAGTAACCTGATGAACCACTGTTATTAGTAGTAGTGATATTTCTGCATGGCAAATAATTTACTTGTAGATGTAGTAGTGTAATAGAAAAGCAACAGACCCAACTGTCATGACATGCACGCTGCTTGTTCTGAGTAATTGACTCATTCATTGAAAGGGGCGTGTTCAAAATAATAGCAGTGTGGAGTTCAATTAGAGAATTCATTAATTTTGTGAAAAAACAGGTGTCATTAATTGAATCCCTGCAACGAAAAACCATATAAACGCAATTTCTTTCAAAATTGAGATAAGCATCATTTATAGTACTTTTATATCCACTTTGTATAATGAAGTGGTAAATTCAATATTTCACGCGACTTCTTCCGAGTATTTTAAAATTCAAAATAACTTCACGCGGAAAAACCGTTTATATCCACAAGCAAAAATGGACGGCCAAACTCTAACTCTAACTGCTGCTGATCAGAGGAGGAGAAATATTGGTAAAAAAAGAAAGACTAAAATGAATACATGGAAAGATGTTCAACGTAAGACCCTGAGGGATGCAGGGAAACCTTACATCAACAGGAAGGGAGACGTGAAAAGGGGAAAAAGTCTGCCCAGACAGGTATGTGGAAGAACCGTATATGTGATACATTGTAACTAGCTAGCTGGACTACCGTAACGTTGCCGCGCTAGCGCAAGTTTCACTGCCCTACCCAACGTTATAGCTAGCTAACGTTAACGTTACATGTAGCAAGTTTTGTATATGCCTAATAGATCATTAATCATCCTTCTGCCTGTAGGGGTTGGTGTGTGTCTGCACGAAAGACTGCAGTAAGTTAACGGAGGAGCGCAAGTTGCAGCTGTTTACTGAGTTTTATGAAGCTAATTACCAGAAGCAGCAAGCTATCATTCTCTCTGGGTTAGAGCAGGTGAGATAAAACGATGTAGGCTATATTGTGTTTATGATAACAAACAATGCTTCTTGTCTAGTCTCCATGCTAAAGATTATGGCTAATAAACTGTGACACCCATAGGCTACAATGTTTTTTAATCTGTTGCTGTATTCTGAACGTTAATCATTTTGAATAGGTTTGCGATAGCTTGCCATACACACAAGTTAGTAGGTGTTGATAGTAGCAATCTATTCAGATGAATGCTTTATTAGTGTGATTCTCTATCTCCACCTCCCAATAAAAAATCAGAATCAGACGAGATGTATTTCCATGTAGGCTAAGCCTACTAGGAATTTGTTTTGGGTCTATTGGTGCAGTTACATTAATCAATAAAACATACAGGGCACCTTCAGTAGCCTACAGTAAAAATCACAATCAAATTTGCATCAGCCTCTGTCATATTGATGCCCTTGTTTATACATGTGAGTAACACCTTTACGAATACAGCAATATAATAACATTCATGCTGGTATGGTTAGGTATTGTGGATTAGGCCTACTATGACTAGAACATGTTAGTCATGTTTTAGATGGATGGAGGAAGTGGGCCACAATCATACTTGCCAACCCTCCCGATTTTCCCGGGAGACTCCCGATTTTCACTGTCCTCTCCCGGTAATCACCCGGAGACAACATTCTCCCGCAGTTCTCCCGATTTAGGAGAATATCCGTTTTTTTTTTTAATTTTTTTAATCTGACGCTTGTATCTACGTGGCACTGTGGTCCGCACAACACGCGATATAACAGACACACGCAGACGCGGACGCACACCCGCGTTACATACGTTAAATAAACCGTTAAATAAAGTTTTTATTTAAAAAATATTTTTAAAAAAAGGTGATTGCACTCCTCCCCCCGTCAACAATTACAATCGAGGTCCGCGAAAATCCTTGATAATAAAAAGTGGTCCGCAAGTGGTTCTTATTTTGTTATTCACACCCTTAAAAATTCACTAGAATGCAGGAAATTAAGTTTTTTTCTAGGGGAGGAGGACCCCCAGACCCCCCGTGGTGGTTTCGGAAAATCTCCCTATTTCTGAGGGCTCAAGGTTGGCAAGTATGGCCACAATGCTCATTACTTAGAAGTATTACCATACTTTTCTTTCCCTCCAGCACAAAGTGAGTCGCAGACAGGTGCAGGCAGCTGAGCCGAAAAGGAAATACACATTCAAGTATCACCTACAGCAGGGAGGCCAGAGACTGAGCGTCTGCAAATGCATGTTCATGTCAGTATTTAAACTGACAAACAGTCGCCTCCAGGCAAGTTAATGTCTGCAGAGCTTTATTCCAATGCAGTGTCTGTGAAGTTTTCAAATAGCTACCCTTGTCTAATAGATTCATTGGTTTGTTCATTATTGGACAGGTTATTCAGGAGAAACTAGGCACTCAAGCTGAGGCAGGGAATGCTGATCTAGAGCCCCCAGAGCAGGCTACTAAGACCTGGTCTCCTCTAGAGGATGGACGAGGAAAGCATAGCAATAGGTAATAACTATTTAGGCTACCATCAGTAATTGGAGGGATTACGAAAAATGACCAATAGCTCAATGGCCTTGTGGTTAGAGTATCTGCCCTGAGACTGGGAGGTCAGGAGAGTTCGATCCCCGGCCGAGTCATACCAAAGACTATAAAAATGGTACCCGATGCCTCCCTGCTTGGCACTCAGCATTAAGGGTTGGATTGGGGGTAAGTATACTGAACTTAAATACTGTTTATTAGTTTGTGTCTATTGAAATGCTGTTTATTAGTTTGTTTATTGAAGTTTTTGTTCTATGTACTTTGTGATTTCAGCTGCGGAACCCTGGATCCTCTACACCAGACATACTCACAGTGAGTACGAGGGCTGGAAGTCATGGCTGGTCACAAAAGCAAAGAAAGGAGCAAGACCTCCAGCTCCATCTTTCCTCAAGACCTACCCCAGGGCCTAAGATAAGATAAGATAAGATATACTTTATTGAACCCCGTGGGGTAATTTTTCTTCTGCATTTGACCCATCCTAGTTACCTAGAAGCAGTGGGCAGCCACAGTGCAGCGCCCGGGGACCAACTCCAGTTCTGAGGCAAGTGCCTTGGTCAAGGGCACCTGCAGGAGTGCACCTATCATGCATGTCTTTGAGTGTGGGAGGAAACCGGAGTACCCGGAGTAAACCCACACGAACACGGGGAGAACATGCAAACTCCACACAGAAAGGCCCCATCCGAGATTCGAACCCACGACCTTCTTGCTGTGAGGCAACAGTGCTAACCACTATGCCACCGTGTCCGCCCCTATGAGAGTCCTCTGCCAATAAAGAGAGAGAAGTACCAAGACCTCATGACGATGCTTAACTATCTCCCTGCTGCTGCACGATCCTTCTATGAGGCACTTGAAAGCGAAGCCTAGGGACATTTTTTACCCTTTTTGTGGGGTGGGGGGCGGGTCGGTTAAGTCAACACATCTTATTTTTTTAATTGCAATTACTTCAATTAATTCAGTTTTTAAAATGTTGTTTTCTATTGTTAGATGAATGGTAGCCACTATGGCTGTGTGTGTGTGTGGGCGGGGGGTATTTGTGTGTGAGTGAGTGAGTGAGTGAGTGAGTGAGTGAGTGAGTGAGCGAGCGAGCGAGCATGTGTGTGTGACCGAGCGTGTGGGTGTTTTTTTGCAATAAATCTGTTTCTATCATAACTTGTTTCTATCCTTAATTTCCATAATTCAGTGAAGAGAAACACAATATTACAATAGTCACTTAGAAGACACACAAAGCGAAGGTCAGGGTAGTAGCCTACTTCTTGAAGAAGGCTTGACCATTGCTTGGAGGTAAGAAGGAGCTGTTCCTGTCAATGCCCTGTAGGCTAGCACTAGAGTGTTAAACTGGATGCAAGCTGCTACAGGTGTAGGGTAAAAGTGTAGGGAACAAAGTAGGGAAGTTGTGTGGGTAAACTTGGTGCAGTTGATTGCCGATGGCATCAGAGGCAATACTCATGATCGGACTAATCTTACTAAATACCCTTCTTTGTAGCCAAAATATTTTCTGACAAAAGAATAATTGAAAGAAATGTGTTATCAATAATTTTTTAAGCATAATGAGGCTCAACAGTATAACGATTTTAAACTGTTGTACTGCATGGGATATATACTGTTCTTCCACAATTTCCAATGGTCACTGGAGATATACTGTTCTTCCACATACCAGACATTAAAATGTTCCTAAAATCAAGAGAAAAAAACTTTTGCAGAAAAAAACAATCATATTAGAAACATGTCACTGTGTTTTAGTGTATTGCTGGAAAAAAAAGATTAAGTCATATATAAAATAAAATAAACTATAAATATCTGATTATCTGAAAATTGAAAAAATGGATATATATGGTTCTTCATCTGTGTGAATCAATTGTCCTTTATTAAGGAAGGGAAGCAAATGTTTCACACATTGATATAAAATATATTTCCTTCTGAATTGCTAAGTAAAATGGGCCGTTCCAAACATTGTTCGGAGGAAAGGGGAAAACATATAAAGAAGTGCAGCAAATTATAGGATGCTCAGCTAAAAAGATCTCAAATGCTTTAAAATGGCAACAAAAACCCGAAACACACGGAAGAAAACGAGCAACTACTGTTAAAACGGATCGAAGAATAGTCAGAATGGCAAAGATTCAGCCAATCATCACCTCCAGAAAGATCAAAGATGATCTAAAATTACCTGTAAGTGCTGTTACAGTCAGAAGACATTTGATCGAAGCTAAGCGAAGCTAAGCAAGAAGCCCCCGTAAAGCACCATTGTTGAAAAAACGGCATGTGCAGAATCGGTTAAAATTTCCAAGGAACTCATCGATTGGCTCAAAGAGAAATGGCGTAACATTCTGTGGACTGATGAGAGTAAAATTGTTCTTTTCGGGTCTAGTGGTCGTCAACAGTATGTCAGACGACCCCCGGGTACTGAATTCAAGCCACAGTACACTGTGAAGACTGTAAAACATGGTGGCGCAAAAATCATGGTATGGGGATGTTTTTCATACGACGGTGTTGGGCCTATTTATCGTATACCAGGGATCATGGAATACATCAAAATACTTGAAGAGATTATGTTGCTGTATGCCGGAGAGGAAATGCCCCTGAAATGGGTGTTTCAACAAGACAATGACCCCAAACACACGAGTAAGCGAGCAACATCTTGGTTCCAGACAAAAAGGATTGAGGTAATGGAGTGGCCAGCTCAATCCCCCGACCTCAACCCCATTGAAAACTTGTGGGGTGACATTAAAAATGCAGTTTCTGAAGCAAAAATTCACAGGAACTGTGGAATGTAGTTTGTTCATCCTGGGCTGAAATACCTGTTTCTAGGTGCCAGAAGTTGGTTGACTCGATGCAACACAGATGCGCAGCAACTAAATATTAGTTCAGTAATTTAAAGTGAAGTTAAATCTTGAAAAATTTCTTCAGTTTATAACAGTAAGTGTTTGAGTTTGAAGAGAAAAATGTTGACACTGCAATTTTTTTTGAACAGATTAATATTCCTTTTGTTTGCTTCCTGTAAAAGAATAACACAGGCTTGATAAAAATTTGTTAATGCATTGATTTGGAATTGAATGTGTAATGTTTCCACTATATTTAAAATATGGAACAAAAAGCTATTAAAAAAATATTTGCACTTTATTCACTTTTTCAACGTACTGCTATTTATTTGAACACAAATGTAAATGCATAGGCTACAGAACATAGGCTACAAAGTAAACTCTTATCAGAAAACTTGAGATGTAGCATGGTTGGTATCTGTGAGAAGATTGGCGGTAAGAGCAGTAGCTATAGTGCAATGGAGCTGTAATGTATAGGCTAACAATGCCCAATGCCATGCTGTTCTGGTGATGAAACCATAGAACATTTTTTACTCGAATGCTGGTAAAGAATAGTCTGGATAGCAATGTCTGGCATTGGACTGAAAACAGACAACTTTTGCATATGGAATATTTGAAGGCAATAGCCTGTGTAAAAAAGAAACGGAAATGTTATGGTTAGCCTAATAATATGTAGTCTATTGTTAAAATGAAATCGTTGAAAACAAGATGCAAATTGACTTTACATCAGGTTTTTATTCCAGCAGAGACTGTATACTAAAACAAATAACAGAACTAAAAAGGACTCTTGAAATAAAAAAATAAGAATAATGAAATTGTATAAGTTATTAATCTTGCTTTTATGTGTATTGTCCCTCAAACCGATGTGTCGCCTCTCCACAACGGCGAGTCGTAATAACATGACGCATGATGATAGTGGTGGGGAGACATGCTTGCATGAGCGTGTCAGATACCTCTGCGGGACTTCAATGGGCTGCAGGCTTTGACTCTGGCTGTTGACACTGGTGAGTGGTGACTAGCTAGCTAACTGTTATTTAAAGCAAGTTAAAGCTTGTTGACTGGTAGGCTCATTTTAAGCTGTGGTACACGGTAAAATGTCCAGTGTTAATTCAACTCTAACAGTGTACATATGAGCCTAATCTGTCCAGAGCAGGCTCATGTGTAGCTACATTGCTAGAGTTGAATCAACACTGGACATTTTGCTGTGAATTTACTGTGTAGGCTGGTTTAAAATAAAAACAACATGAAAAAAAGTAAGCAACACTGCTTGTATGACTTTCATAATTGATGAGTCTAATCAGATCAGAACATAATTTGCCATGGCATCTGAAGTGAGCGATACTGTGGCACCACCTACAGGGCCCTCCATAATGTTTGGGACAAAGACGTATCTTTTCCTGATTTGGTTCTGTACTCCACAATTGTAGATTTGTAATGAAACAATTCCCATGTGGTTAAAGTTCAGATTCTCAGGCCTTTTATTAAAGGGTATTATTATGCATTTTGTTTTCACAATGTAGAAATTACAGCACTGTTTATACATAGCCCCGAATTAGCCTATATATGATTTTTATTATCCACATTATATTCTTAGAAAAAAAATGTTGCCTACTTCCATTAGAAAATATACTTTATTTTGAAGAAAAAAAACTGTAGAATAAAAGAGCATACAATATTACCCACAGATCTGTGTGCTATCATATCTAGGCTAACAAATATAAATGTGACGGACTAATCCATACCTGCTCTGAGCTAGCCTCAAAGCTGGTTAGCGTCAATATAAATGTCACACACACCTCCTCCCCTTTTAATACTTTTACATTACAGGCATTTAGCAGACACTCTTATCCAGAGCGACTTACACAATTTCTTATTACATTTATCCATTCATACAGCTGAATTTATACTTAAGCAAGTCAGGTTAAGTACTTTGCTCAAGGGTACAATGGCAGTGTCCTAACTGGGAATCGAACCTGCAACCTTTCGGTTACAAGTCCAGTTCCTTAACCATTATTCTACACTGCCGCCTTTTTGTTGTCATCCTTGAAAATAAATGGCATCTGTTAGAGAAATAGACATGTTCGTATTTTTACAGTCTGGAGTTAGCTTGCTGTTAGCAAAATAATGTTTGTTCTGCTGCTCTAGTCCATCTTCTTGCAAATAACTGGGATGAATAAAGTGAGACTGTGCCACCTTGTGGTCAAATTAATTAATTGCATGCTGTGCCGCCTAGCTCTGCCCATTATGATAGCACAGCAGTGGTGGCAACTGGTGGTAGTGGTGACTGTTCTGGGACGCAACATTTGGTAGAGTGAAAATAATCAGTTTGGGACCGACTAGTGTTGTTTTGGTATCGAGACGTGTCTGTTTTATTCCAACTTGCCGTTGTGGAGAAACAACTCGTCGGTGTGAGAGCGACTCGCCATTGCAAGGAAGCGACTGGTCGGGTTTATGTACTGACTTTCATTGTGGAGAAGCAGCCAACGTAGCACAAAGCCATCACTGTTTGTGTATTAAGCTCTCTAGAAAAAGATTTCACACATAGCCTATACGTTAGCTACAACCTATAGAATTGTGTGAGGGGTGACACTAATAAAAGAAGCCCAAACACCTAGCTAGGTTAGCGGTCTCTGCCCATATTCAAAATGTCTGTAAAAATCCTAAAACCACATGCCATATACAATAGCTTACTTACAAAATAAATATGTGGTAGAGAACTTGCATACATTTATTGCTAAATTATATAGTTTCCTAACATACAACATGGTAGCCTAGCTAGCTTACTAGTGGTGGAAATTACGAATCACTTTACTGATTCAAATCGTTCAGTTCAGTACAAAGATTCTAGTCACTGACTATGTGATTTGTTCACTGGGGTCAGTTGCGCAAGCGCACGAATATTCCAACAGCATGCATGTTCAGTTCACTATAGCTACTCGTAGTTCAGTATATCATTCATAGGTATTGTGCAAAATGATTCTAGTCAAAAGCACTGCAAGTAAAAAATATCAACTTTTTCTATAAACCTCATGAACTTTCTGTATTTTTTCCTTGTAGTTAGCCTATATAGTTTTCTGGATTAGGCTACTATGAGGGATCTCTGTCAGAAAACAGAGATGGGAATATTAGAGATCCAAGTGCAAGTAGTTGACCAGTCTTAAAGTGTTCGTAAGAACACCACTAAAGCGGACAATAATCCGTAGTGGAGAAACAACTAGAAAAGAAAGAATAAACCTCGCAATATAAACGAGGAGCTCGCTAAACGAGCAAAACAAAGGAATAAGCACTAACGCTTATCTAACTCCGTTTGTAGGAGCGAACAAACAATGAAAACCAAAACTATAAGACCCCTATAACTGGAGTCAGCGCAGTTAGAGCGCTCGTCGGTAGAAACGGTAAATAAAAGGAAATAAGCAGACACGCTTATCTTACTCCCGTTATTGGAGTGAAAACTAAAGGAAACCGAGAACTCAACATCCCAAACTTTTCCTGGGGAAGAGCACTCATAAGTAAGAGTATATCACGAAAGAAAAACGAGAAAGCCTCTGCTCAGAACTGAGCGCTAAAAGAACCTTCCTTTCTTTCTAAAACCCTACTTTCTAAACCCTTTCGTTTTTTAAACTAGCTTACTAACTAATTCTCTATACCTTTTTACCGGCTCGAATGTTAAGTGGAAATAACATGGAAGCGACGAGCGAGGCCGGAAGCGGGGTATAAGTAGTGAGCGGAAATATCTACCAGGTGAACTCACTAATGACCAGGAGAAGCAAAACCCGTGACGGAACACAGGAAAATCCGATAGACTACCGGTAAACGATAAAAACGAATAAGGCGACGTAGAGATAAGGGAAAAAAGGTCAGATCCATGACAGGCTACTAGCCTATATGGCCGCTCCAGGTGAGCGTTTTAAATATGGATTAGAAGCTATGGAAATGTGACATGACAATTTGTGTGTTCTCAAGTTCTGACTATTTTGTGGTAAGTAGCCTATTGTAAAACATTGCGTTTTCAACTGGTAAAGTTGTCAAAAGGGTGACAAGGGCCATAGTTTATTCTTTTTTTTTAAAGCAGAGGATTTTTTTTCTCCCAAATTGAATGTCGATGTTCAGTCATCTATGCCCTTATACAAAATACAAAGGGTTGAGCTATGTGCACTGATGTAGCCTAGTGGTATTAATCACCCAGTTCATCAGTAGTAGGCTACTCGATTAAAATAGCAATCATTCCCGCAGTGCGTGATCTAGACTCAAATTACCTGACAACAAATAAAGAAAAGGGCTTTAGCTTAAAATAGCCTACATTGTGCTATTTTGATACAAAATAAAACACGAATGTGCTTCATTTAATCAATATCATTATTACAGTTTTGAAATGGTTTAATAACAGGCAGATTTTCATTAACTCTTTTAGTTTGATAGTCACAGAATAGACCTACATGGAAAATGTACAATATAGCCTACAGTAGCCTATGTGATTTTGATTAGAAATGCTTGAACCGGTTTGCTTTCGGTAACGTAACGTTGAGTTGATGTCAGATGCCAGTAGACCTACAGGTAGGCTACCAGTTCCGATCATTTTGTAAGATTGCAGGCTAGATTCTTTAAATGTGAAACTGTACCAAAAAACAGTTGACCGGGCTATATTATTTTTCCAATACTCCCGCCATTAGTTGCTAATTTGTTAAGCTACTCTGTAGCTGTACCCTATGCAGAGTGTAACTGATTCGGTTGACAATTATGTAGGCTACTGCGTTCATATAGGCTTGTCAGTTCAGTAGGACTCACTGAACTGTGGGAGTAGTCTGTGGTCAGTACAGTTCGCTACAGTTCCTTTGAAAATCCCACTTGTTCTCACTGAATTGTGAAAGGCTTCCTCATGGCAACCAGCAAGTTTTCCTTTCATTATCTTGATGTTTCATTCCGACTATCAGGCCCACCTTTAGCTATAACGTTAGCTGCCTCGCACGCAAGCATATGAACGAATCATTGAGAGTGATGATCCGGTACACTCAGTTCACTTTAAAGATTAGTTCAAAAAGATTTGTTCGTTCACGTACTGCCCATCACTATAGCTTACTCCCTATAAAAAAACATTGAGATTGTAGCCTTAAGAATTGTATCGGTACAAATAGGATATGATGTGTCGACCAGGTGAATGATGTACTTCAAACTGCTTTGAAATGGCTTTGTAACCCCTCCCAGTCTTATGAGAATCATATGGAGGTAGATTTCTATCAAAAATAAACAAGCACAAAAGTATAATCCACAATTGTATTTACCATCCACACACACACACCTCTCAATTTGTGTTTGTAGATATAATCCACAATTGTATTTACCATCCACACACACACACATCTCAATTTGTGTTTCGTAAAAATAATCCACAAGTATGTGTTTTCCATCCACACACAAACACTTTAACTTTACAACCTAAATAAACTCAAAACTCGGTTGTTTTAATTAAATTGACCATTAATCCACTTCTTAAAGATAATGTGCAATTTTGGCCACTTGTTCTAAAAGTGGCGCTGATGAGCCGAACACACATACCGCCGTGTTATGTAGCACCGAAGAAGAAGAAGAAGTTTTGCTTAAGTTAAGCGTGTGTGAATCGACACGGTGAAAAACAGCTGAATATTTATCTCAAATGTCTGTCCGTAAATCCAAGCAGATCAAGCGTGTCCTCCGATCGGCAAACGTAGATTCGCCAGTTCGCAAGCCAAGCTTTTGATTTGTACATGTGAACATTGGAAACATATCTGTAAATGTTATTTGCATTTGTGAATATAATTTTTGCATTCATCCAAATGATGATTTACGAAACACAAATTGAGAGGTGTGTGTGTGTGGATGGTAAATACAATTGTGGATTATACTTTTGTGCTTGTTTATTTTTGATAGAAATCTACCTCCATAATAGTGCAGTGTTAGAAAGCCAGATAATAAAACGGGCTAATTAGCCTTAGGTAATAAGTATGAACCAGACAAGTGCCAATCGGATTCTAACTAGCAAGCTAGTAAATAGCTGTCAACTTAAATTTACGTTAACGTTAAGTGGGATTAAAAACAGAGAGGATTGATTCAGTTAAGCACTTAATAAGTCGAATAGTCTATCGATAACTAGCTAGTTTGCTTACCTTCATACAGTCCGTCTATTCTTCTTTTTTAAGGTTTCCTGTCTGTTTGAAATTTCACTCCCGTTTTCTTGCTAGTGGCTTTCATGCTATGTGACGCTTGCACGCACGCGTGCAACCAATTCAAGCTGCAAGAACTGCTGCAGTTCTACAAGATCACTGACTGATGAGATTTTGACAATAGCAGGGCAAAAATGCCATGTCGGCCGTATGATTTTTGGGGCATCACGGCCAGAGCGAGGGGCAACGACGGCCATGGCCGCCGTCAAATTCCTACCCTGGTGGTATTATGAATCTACTGCATGTGATAATTGTGACATCGTAGCTAGCAGCAATTGTTTTGATGTGGGTCAGAAATGGTCAGATCCAGGCCGCTGCGGTAGTACAACGGTAAGAGCACTGACTTTCAGTCAGCGCAGTTGTACTCCGAGGATCGGGGTTCGCGCCCCGGACCTGCCATTTTCCGAGCATGGCCGGCGCCCTGTGGGAGCAGCAATTGGCGGCTGCTTCCGGGTGGGGGGAGGGGCTCGGAGAGAATCGCTGCGCATATAGCAGCCACGGACGGGTTGGAATCACGGTCAGGCTTGGAAGGAGTCGCGCTCTGAAAAAGAGCGTGGCGACCTTCGCTCTACTGCCGGCTGACGGGGTTGTGCAGCAGTGATTCTCGAGCGGTTGCTACACGGGGGGAATTGAATTAGAATAGGGGTTCAATTGGCTACTAAATTGGGAGAAAAATGGGAAAAAATCAGAAACAAAATTTAAAAAAAAAAGAAATGGTCAGATCCATAGACTATAGAAAAATAAGGAGAAGCAAGATGGCATCACTAAAATAGCTTAAGTTAGGAACAGCGCCTACAGTAGCTGAATGGGAAAACTACTGGTTATAGGCTATAGCCTATACTTTATTCAGTTTATGATTTAGGCGAGGCCCATTTCAGTTGAGGGGGCCGTTTCAGGTGAAACGAATGAAACATAGCAAAGGCCGTCTATAGGCCCATAGCTTACATGTTGTATCATGATCTTTTAGATCGAGTCGGGCTGTTTTCATCAGCGATGTTTAAATGGTTGTGTAGAGCCTGGCGAGAATGACTGGCGTGGTATTTGTTTAAGTGGGTCTCATTACAGTGTGTTTCTTGGCCACGTACTAAAAACCTGTGTTAGCCTATATGTTTAAATTCTGCTGTAATGTGTTCAAATGTTTTGCGTCTTGTTTGAAGGATTATTGCTGGAAAATTTTCAGTCCACCCATTTTTACTCAGGCCCACCTAAAAAAATATTCCTGGTTACGCCACTGGGCTAATTATATAAAATAAAACTACTTACCCATACTCTCTCAAGACAACAAACAAATATATATACGTATATATTTATTTACGCTCTCAATTCTGGTGTAGCAGCCGCGGAGAACGTGCAAGGTAATTTTCACAGTTGCGCACGCGTTACGTCCGTATGCTCCGGTGTAGCCCTCCAGTTATACACGTACTTATACACGTCCGTTTGCACGTGCGTATACACGTACATCAGCTTATACATGTACTTATACACGCGCGATTACACGATTGGCTGCTCAGTTAGAAAAGAAATGTCAGCTATCACACTCAAAATTGGTTTCCTCCCGCTCGCTCGCCAATTAGATTTTTGAGACTTTGGGGGCGGGGATGGGATACACAGTAGCTGTGTCCCAAACCGCATACTTCCATGCTTCCAGCACGCATAGCGAGCATGCGCATCCATGTGAGTCCATAGCGAAGTATGGTAGTGTGGAGCATGGAAGTATGCGGTTTGGGACACAGTGAGTGGCTGATGTTTCCACTCCTTCGATTGGTCACTTTAAATACTGGCCTTGACTTGTGTGATTGGCCATTTTATCGCGGTATACTGCGACTAAGAACATGACTGATCATGCAAGTTAGGCTACTAATTTTGTTGACTCGTGTAGGCCTACTTTAATAATGTAATAACTAAGCATTTGCTATGTTATAGAAGCCACCATTTTAAGTTTCCCATGAGTTTTCATTAACTAGATGGCTAAACCTAACGTTACTAAAAACCTGAAACTGAATATTACTTAGCTTATTAACCACACAACTTGCAGTTACTCTGAAGATGTCCACACTTCCTTATATAATGCCTTGACATGCTTCAGTAGCCTATAGTTGTCGTGGAAATGTGGATTTAGCTCATATGTTCAATAGTGCTGACAAAATGTATTTAAAATGCTTGCCATTTTGGAGTACCGGATGGAATTGAATAGGCCTAGCTACATCTGGGAATAGAAATGTAGACTATCCTTTGATGTAGGTGTATCTTTGATTAATATGCTAGCTAGATATAAGCCTATGTGATCCATTATCATCAATAAATATAATTATATTCGTAAACCTAGTCTATATTGAAGTTTTCAGATTTCAAAAGTGACAAACAGGTAGGCTATAGCATTTCGACAGTGGTGTTAGGGGTCATAGGCTATGGCATGAAATTGAATTAGAATTTAACCCTCAAGTTATGATGAAATCGAATAGCCTATATTCCAACATAATTTGCATAATATGCTATTTTGCTTATTGTCGGGCGCAATAAGTCAGCTATAATAAGTGACCCTCCTTCTAATTTGTTCTAGGCGTAATATTGTCCACAAGGGTGAAGTATAACGCAATTGGACATTGACAATGTTTAAAATGTTTTAATGATAGGCTAGCCTATATCCATCTTCGTCGCGAGCTAGCAATCTTTATCTATCTATGTAGATACATAGATAGATTTATGTATAAAACTCAACATGTAGTTTGGGCTCAATGTGATATTGGTAGAACAGCCACATATATCCAGGGCGGCAGTGTAGTATAGTGGTTTACCCTTGAGCAAGGTACTTCACCTGCGTTGCTTCAGTATATATCCAGCTGTATCAATGGATGCTATGTATAAATGCAAAATGCTGTGTAAGTGTAAGTCGCTGGATAAGAGAATCTGCTAAATGCCTGTAATGTAATGTAATCTTTAAGGTTATGTTATACATTGAACAGGACGTGGTAGGCTTGGACCATTATTATTAGCTGCTCCTCCATTGCTGCAATTTGAGTGAAATCGGGCGGAACAATTATTCACAAAATGGTTTCGTGTCGGTTGGAGAAATATGAAGCGTGAAACTCTGATTGGCTCTTACGGCCGATAGTCGCTCAAGTTGCGGGCAACATTTATCGGCCGATTTTAGTCGCTCAGTTGCCTAGTTGCTCAGGTCACTGACCGTCGCTCAGCTTCATACAGAATGAATGGACTTCCGGTGGCTGGGCGACCGAAGTTGCTCGATGTGAGAACACAGCGTAAGGCTAAAGCCTAATTTATACTTCGACGTACGCTCTTACGACAAGTGTCGAATGACGAAAATGAAGGCGTCGCACAACGTTTGGCATTTATACTTCGGGCGACCGTCTGCCAAGAGGGTTCGATTGTCTCTAGGGTAACGAGACGACAACCTCTGGCCCTTTACATTTCTAATAGGCTACTTGGCAGTGCTCAGTGAAATTATTGAAATTGCAGAGGTGGAAGAACTTTTAAAACCTATCCATGACAATTAATTTAGGCGTTCCATCCGGCTGTCCAATCAGACTGTGCGACAAAGTATGACGTTGTCTGTGACATAACAACATTCGAGAGGTGCGCGACACTGAGAAAAAGTGTCAAGGGCCGTTTTTTTCCCCAGTTGGAAATACGTCATTTTCATCCTTTGACACTTGTCGTAAGGGCGTACGACGAAGTATAAATTAGGCTTAAGAGGCGGAAGTGTCCCTTGTGCGAGCTCACACAGTGCGCAAGCTGCAACATTTTTTGCATGAATAAAATACCTAGCTTGCTTGTTCGTGATATTTCAGTGTAGCGCTAGCTTGCTTGTGAGTGATATTTCAGTGTAGCGCTAGCTTGCCAGTTGGCATCACTAACTTATGAGCAATCCAGTGCTGTTGAGGTTCCGTACCTTCCCAGCTCACACTTTTTGGTTCTCAGAAGAGGATTGTATCATTAGGAATGGGTCAAGTTTCTGAAGGTCCCTTTAAAGGGTAACTACACCCTAGATCACTTTTTTTAAAGCTGTAAACGTGTTTGTATTCCTACCTTATAATGAAACTTCCATCCATTCCGTTATTTCAACGATTCTGAAATAATAACATAAATCAGGAGAAACTGGTAGAAAAGCGTCTTTGTGCTGCCCCTAACGGTTGAAATTTCCTTTCTGCTCCCCACACTGCCCCCGCCCCAATCATGATGTCAGAGTATCTCTTTGGAGGTACGTCTACGTCATATGGATAATTGTTGTCGCCTACAACGGAAACAGCCGGCACCTGATTGGTTACTTTCGTACGTTACTTTCGTTTCGGCTCCACGTTTTTAAACCGGAACAACGTTGCATCCTGTTCATAACCTCTCTTATTCCACCTAAATAGTCCACTAAAATATTTGAGGTGAGAAATAGGCCATGCAGTTGCTGAATCTTGATTCATATTTGATGTGCAACGTCTAGTTTGACAGTTTGATCCGCGTTATACGTAATAATTTGTACAATGTACGTTCATTTGTGCAAATGACGATAGACACAGCTCCTCCGCCCCCACCTCTCTCCTTCGCTCACCCCACAAAGTATTTTTCAAAACTGTTTCGTGGGCGGTAACAGGCTGAAACAGTGTATGGCAAGCCGTTCTAACATAGACTGGATATTCATTACTGATATCTGCAACGTCATTATGCCTAGTCAAAGCTCTAATTCAAGATATCTGTAATTATATTTTGACTAGGGGGGGGGCTGGATGTATTTACAAATAGATTTGTCACGCCTTTTTGATGTTCAGTTACGGAGTGGTTTGTATTTAATGTCACGAAATGGTACTCATGGACTATTCTTAAAACATTTTTTTTAAAAGTTGTACACAACGTTTCAAAAGTTTTGAATCACAATTGTAGCCATTCTTACTGACTTACTGTAACCCGACAGGAGAAACAACCCTTAAAGCGATCCATCCATATCTACTGCATATCTGGCAGCAGAGTGATGGTTTCAGGCCCGTTTGATACCTCAGACCCTTCATGACTTAGTCATTTAGCCAGCAAGGGGTTCCATACTATTCCTGTGTAATTTACAGCTTAATGTAGTCCCACCCCCCAATTCCCATAGAGATCCATTCAAATGCAGAAAGGTTATTACTTGTAAGAATAAAAAGATGCTGTAATTTCTACATGGTGAAAAAATAAAAAGAATTAAATTAATAAAAGCTGAGAATCTGCACTTAAACCACATATGAATTGTTTCATTACAAATCTGAAATTCTGGAGTAGCCTAGCTACAAAGCCAAATCAGGAAAAAATATATATTTGTCCCAAACATTATGGAGGGCACTGTATACTCTAAACTCTATACTAATTTGGTAAAAAAAAAAAAATGTTTTCAATGTGCAGAGGCTAGGCTACTGTGTATTTTAAAGAATAGCTGTTGCATAGCCTATGGAGTTCTGACATTATGTCGTGTTCAGTAGGCCCTAGCCTACCATTTGCACAATATGTTACTGTACTTAGCCTACTTATAAATACACAAAATGTAAAAGTAATAAACTAATGAGCGAGACCATGTAAAGCGTACTCATATGAAGACATTGTAATAATATAGTTACTTTGATTGTACCCTGTCTAGCTACAGCAGATTTGCCACTTTGTTTGATGAGCTGACGGGCGTGAGATTTTTGCGGTTGTGGGGATTGAGATCGTGGACCGGGGGTGCGTCGCAATAGCCTACTTGAAAAATGCTTCCCTTTCCGCCATGCCCCATGTCTTGATGCAAACCGTCAGGTACATTGAATACTGTACATGCAACTACTTGTACGTCCAGGCAGTTTTGCATAATTGCATGTACGAGGCCAGTGGAGTAGACGAGTGGAGGAAAGGAGCTGAGGAGTAAAGACTAGCCTATTGGGACGCAGTCACTCCTGGGGTGTGTGTCTGTGTGCGATCTTTTTATTTGGTGTGAGATGTATTTGTTTGGTGTGCGAGCTACTAAAACAGCCTGAAAGTATCTCATGCCAAAAGCGTGAAGAGAGCTAGGCTACTGCTTTTTTATATGATATTGTAATGGTGGGTAGCAGGTTAGTTAACCTGGGAGTGTAGGGGTTCTCTATGCCAGAGATACGAAGGAAATATTGGAGGTCCAGGTGCGACAGATAAGGAATCTTTAAGTGTTCAACGAACACCACTAAAACGGACAATAATCCGTAGTGGAGGGGAAAAATAAGGAGAACACAAATAACCTCGCGATAAAAGGCGAGGAGCTCGATATCCGAGCAAAACAAAAGAAATAAGCAGTCACGCTTATCTAACTCCCGTTTGTGGAGTGAACAAACAGAAAGAAAAGAGATAACTCAAAAGACCCCTAAGACTTAGGGTGAGAGCACTCGTAGGTATGAGTATAAAACAAAGAAACGAAAACCCTAAGCTCTGAGATAAGAGCGAAAAAGATCACAAAGTGCTTTCTGATATTTTAATTTAAACCATTTTCTATTCAAAATCAAGTAGACGTTAGAGACAAAAAACTTAAATAAACATAATTCTGTGAACTTGGCGTAAGGTTCTAATTGAATATTTAATTACTGCTGACTGTATCGGTATCAAATCACATTAGCATACCTATTACATTTTTTTTAAAGTATCAAAATTAATCTAACCGAATTGTATCGAATCGAATCGTGGTCAAATGTAAGATGTTATGATGCATCGAACCTTTGCCGAAATAATTGTAACCGAATCGAATCCTTATGGGATTGAATCGTCCCACCCCTAGTGAATATGGTATTTTTAAAAAATAAATCAATGAAAAATGACAATATTATTACTGTAGCAACCAAAATATAATATTTGTGAAGTAGGCTAAAGCAAAGATTTTAGATCCTACCCTCCTAGACTAAAGAGAGAATTTGGAATGTGGCCTTCCAGTGCCTGATCACATGTCTACAGCAATCAAAATATGACACGTCATTATCCGACTACACACGCAAGGACCCCGAGCAAATCGTTGAGCCGAGCAGATCGTTGACCGACAGTCCGACACCGGTGTGTTTCGGGCGTAACGTTAATTTGCGCAGTTTGAATACCCATCAATCAAGAAGAGTGGGAAATGGGGCGCTGACGTGTTTACGTGAATGGATAGGGATAGGGGCGTGGCTCAAACTAAACTTTTCACTTTTGGTTGCAACGAATGCACAAAATTCGGTGGCACGGCTTAATTAAAAAAAAATTTGAACAATAAGATATATGTGATTTATGAAATGGAGACAAGATACTCGGCTTTATAACTCAAAATATGTGATTAAGTGTTTATTACCCCTTTAAGTTACAAAGAAGCTAAATTTCAATTATCAAGAATGTTAGTAATCTTCAATTTCAGCACTTGCAACTGGAACATTCAAAAAGGGTATTTGACTAGTATCCAACATTATATATTTTCATGACTAAATGATAGGTATCAGGGATACTGACAATAATTTGTGAGTTTAAAAAGCTGAAACGCCTGGAGCATTTCTGTAACGGCAAGGCTGATAGGGGAACCTTCTGATTATAACATTACCTCACAAATTTTGTTAAGCAGGTGCTCGCTGTTGCAGGTTTAGCAGATGTACAGTCAAGCCGGAAAGTATCGCTTTTGTAACAGTACCTGGAAATAAGATATTGAGAGTCTTTTGATGTTGATGGGTCACAGACTACAGTAAGTAACAGCATGCAAAGGATGTACGACCAAATATTAAATATGATACTTTAAAAATATGTTAAAGCAAAGGGTATGAATACTTATGTGAATGAGAGATTTCAGTTTAGATTTTTAATACATTTGCAAAAATTTCTAAAAACATGTTTTCACTTTGTCATTATGTGCTATTTTGTGTAGAATTTTGCGACAAAAAATGAACTCAATCTATTGTAGAATATGTCTGTAATGTAATAAAACGTGGAGAAGGTGAAAGGGGTGGACAGACTTTCCGGCTTGACTGTACCTTATTACAGTTTTAGCAGGTGCTCGCTGTTGCAGGTTTAGCAGCTGTACCTTATGACAGTTTTAGCAGGTGCTCGCTGTTGCAGGTTTAGCAGCTGTACCTTATTACAGTTTTAGCAGGTGCTCGCTGTTGCAGGTTTAGCAGCTGTACATTATTACAGTTTTAGCAGGTGCTCGCTGTTGCAGGTTTAGCAGCTGTACCTTATTACAGTTTTAGCAGGTGCTCCCTGCTGCAGGTTTAGCAGCTTTACATTATTACAGTTTTGCAGGTGCTCGCTGTTGCAGGTTTAGCAGCTTTACATTATTACAGTTTTGCGGGTGCTCGCTGTTGCGCTGTTGCAGGTTTAGCAGCTGTACCATGTTAGTGTTAGCAGTTGTACCATGTTGCAGTTTTAGCAGCTGTATACTCCTGCAGTTTTAGGAGCTGTATCTTGTTGCAGTTTTAACAGCTGTTTCTTGTTGCAGTTTGAGAAGCTGTTCCACATTGCAGTTTTAGCGGATTTACTTAGTTGCAGTTTTAGCAGTTGTACCTTGTTGGAGTTTTATCAGCTGTATCTTGTTGCAGGTTTAGGAATTGTACCTTGTTGCAGTTTTCCACAGCCTGTGAGTACTCTCGCAGCCGTAGGTGGCAGAGTGCCAGGTTGAGCTGTGCCACCAGGAGCAAGGCATGGACTGATTGCTGCTGCTCCGGTCTGAGACCACACTCCATCTCAAGCAGGGTCACGATGCGCTGGTACTGGAGCACCGCCTGGGGGAACCGTTCTACCTGGACACGGGCACACCACAACATTACCACATTACACTGAAATCCAGTGACACACATTACTCCTTCACCAGAACACTACCACATTACACTGAGATCCAATCACACACATTATTCCCTCACCAGAACATTTCCACATTACACTGAAATCCAGTCACACACATTACTCCCTCACCAGAACATTACCACATTACACTGAAATCCAGTCACACACATTACTCCCTCACCAGAACATTTCCACATTACACTGAAATCCAGTCACACACATTACTCCCTCACCAGAACATTACCACATTACACTGAAATCCAGTCGCACACTTTACTCCCTCACAAGAACATTACCACATTACACTGAAATCCAGTCACACACATTACTCCCTCACCAGAACATTACCACATTACACTGAAATCCAGTCACACACATTACTCCCTCACCAGAACATTTCCACATTACACTGAAATCCAGTCACACACATTACTCCCTCACCAGAACATTTCCACATTACACTGAAATCCAGTCACACACATTACTCCCTCACCAGAACATTACCACATTACACTGAAATCCAGTCACACACATTACTCCCTCACCAGAACATTTCCACATTACACTGAAATCCAGTCACACACATTACTCCCTCACCAGAACATTTCCACATTACACTGAAATCCAGTCACACACATGACTCCCTCACCAGAACATTTCCACATTACACTGAAATCCAGTCACACACTTTACTCCCTCACCAGAACATTACCACATTACACTGAAATCCAGTCACACACATTACTCCCTCACCAGAACATTTCCACATTACACTGAAATCCAGTCACACACATTACTCCCTCACCAGAACATTACCACATTACACTGAAATCCAGTCACACACTTTACTCCCTCACCAGAACATTACCACATTACACTGAAATCCAGTCACACACATTACTCCCTCACCAGAACATTTCCACATTACACTGAAATCCAGTCACACACATTACTCCCTCACCAGAACATTTCCACATTACACTGAAATCCAGTCACACACATTACTCCCTCACCAGAACATTTCCACATTACACTGAAATCCAGTCACACACTTTACTCCCTCACCAGAACATTACCACATTACACTGAAATCCAGTCACACACATTACTCCCTCACCAGAACATTTCCACATTAAACTGAAATCCAGTCACACACATTATTCCCTCACCAGAACATTTCCACATTACACTGAAATCCAGTCACACACATTACTCCCTCACCAGAACATTACCACATTACACTGAAATCCAGTCACACACATTACTCCTTCACCAGAACATTACCACATTACACTGAAATCCAGTCACACACATTATTCCCTCACCAGAACATTTCCACATTACACTGAAATCCAGTCACACACATTACTCCCTCACCAGAACATTTCCACATTACACTGAAATCCAGTCACACACATTATTCCCTCACCAGAACATTTCCACATTACACTGAAATCCAGTCACACACATTACTCCCTCACCAGAACATTACCACATTACACTGAAATCCAGTCACACACATTACTCCTTCACCAGAACATTACCACATTACACTGAAATCCAGTCACACACATTATTCCCTCACCAGAACATTTCCACATTACACTGAAATCCAGTCACACACATTACTCCCTCACCAGAACATTTCCACATTACACTGAAATCCAGTCACACACATTATTCCCTCACCAGAACATTTCCACATTACACTGAAATCCAGTCACACACATTACTCCCTCACCAGAACATTACCACATTACACTGAAATCCAGTCACACACATTACTCCTTCACCAGAACATTACCACATTACACTGAAATCCAGTCACACACATTATTCCCTCACCAGAACATTTCCACATTACACTGAAATCCAGTCACACACATTACTCCCTCACCAGAACATTTCCACATTACACTGAAATCCAGTCACACACATTACTCCCTCACCAGAACATTACCACATTACACTGAAATCCAGTCACACACATTACTCCTTCACCAGAACATTACCACATTACACTGAAATCCAGTCACACACATTACTCCCTCACCAGAACATTACCACATTACACTGAAATCCAGTCACACACATTACTCCTTCACCAGAACATTACCACATTACACTGAAATCCAGTCACACACTTTACTCCCTCACCAGAACATTACCACATTACACTGAAATCCAGTCACACACATTACTCCCTCACCAGAACATTTCCACATTACACTGAAATCCAGTCACACACATTACTCCCTCACCAGAACATTTCCACATTACACTGAAATCCAGTCACACACATTACTCCCTCACAAGAACATTACCACATTACACTGAAATCCAGTCACACACATTACTCCCTCACCAGAACATTACCACATTACACTGAAATCCAGTCACACACATTACTCCCTCACCACAACATTACCACATTACACTGAAATCCAGTGACACACATTACTCCTTCACCAGAACACTACCACATTACACTGAAATCGAGTCACACACATTACTCCTTCACCAGAACATTTCCACATTACACTGAAATCCAGTCACACACATTACTCCTTCACCAGAACATTACCACATTACACTGAAATCCAGCCACACACATTACTCCCTCACCAGAACATTACCACATTACACTGAAATCCAGTCGCACACATTACTCCCTCACCAGAACATTACCACATTACACTGAAATCCAGTCGCACACATTACTCCCTCACCAGAACATTACCACATTACACTGAAATCCAGTCACACACATTACTCCTTCACCAGAACATTACCACATTACACTGAAATCCAGTCACACACATTACTCCCTCACCAGAACATTACCACATTACACTGAAATCCAGTCACACACATTACTCCTTCACCAGAACATTATCACATTACACTGAAATCCAGTCGCACACATTACTCCCTCACCAGAACATTACCACATTACACTGAAATCCAGTCGCACACTTTACTCCCTCACAAGAACATTACCACATTACACTGCAGTGCATTTCCACACATTACTCCCTCACAAGAACATTACCACATTACACTGAAATCCAGTCACACACATTACTCCTTCACCAGAACATTACCACATTACATTGAAATCCAGTCGCACACATTACTCCCTCACCAGAACATTTCCACATTACACTGAAATCCAGTCACACACATTACTCCTTCACCAGAACATTACCACATTACACTGAAATCCAGCCACACACATTACTCCCTCACCAGAACATTACCACATTACACTGAAATCCAGTCGCACACATTACTCCCTCACCAGAACATTACCACATTACACTGAAATCCAGTCGCACACATTACTCCCTCACCCGAACATTACCACATTACACTGAAATCCAGTCACACACATTACTCCTTCACCAGAACATTACCACATTACACTGAAATCCAGTCACACACATTACTCCCTCACCAGAACATTTCCACATTACACTGAAATCCAGTCACACACATTACTCCCTCACCAGAACATTTCCACATTACACTGAAATCCAGTCACACACATTACTCCCTCACCAGAACATTTCCACATTACACTGAAATCCAGTCACACACTTTACTCCCTCACCAGAACATTACCACATTACACTGAAATCCAGTCACACACATTACTCCCTCACCAGAACATTTCCACATTAAACTGAAATCCAGTCACACACATTATTCCCTCACCAGAACATTTCCACATTACACTGAAATCCAGTCACACACATTACTCCCTCACCAGAACATTACCACATTACACTGAAATCCAGTCACACACATTACTCCTTCACCAGAACATTACCACATTACACTGAAATCCAGTCACACACATTATTCCCTCACCAGAACATTTCCACATTACACTGAAATCCAGTCACACACATTACTCCCTCACCAGAACATTTCCACATTACACTGAAATCCAGTCACACACATTATTCCCTCACCAGAACATTTCCACATTACACTGAAATCCAGTCACACACATTACTCCCTCACCAGAACATTACCACATTACACTGAAATCCAGTCACACACATTACTCCTTCACCAGAACATTACCACATTACACTGAAATCCAGTCACACACATTATTCCCTCACCAGAACATTTCCACATTACACTGAAATCCAGTCACACACATTACTCCCTCACCAGAACATTTCCACATTACACTGAAATCCAGTCACACACATTATTCCCTCACCAGAACATTTCCACATTACACTGAAATCCAGTCACACACATTACTCCCTCACCAGAACATTACCACATTACACTGAAATCCAGTCACACACATTACTCCTTCACCAGAACATTACCACATTACACTGAAATCCAGTCACACACATTATTCCCTCACCAGAACATTTCCACATTACACTGAAATCCAGTCACACACATTACTCCCTCACCAGAACATTTCCACATTACACTGAAATCCAGTCACACACATTACTCCCTCACCAGAACATTACCACATTACACTGAAATCCAGTCACACACATTACTCCTTCACCAGAACATTACCACATTACACTGAAATCCAGTCACACACATTACTCCCTCACCAGAACATTACCACATTACACTGAAATCCAGTCACACACATTACTCCTTCACCAGAACATTACCACATTACACTGAAATCCAGTCACACACTTTACTCCCTCACCAGAACATTACCACATTACACTGAAATCCAGTCACACACATTACTCCCTCACCAGAACATTTCCACATTACACTGAAATCCAGTCACACACATTACTCCCTCACCAGAACATTTCCACATTACACTGAAATCCAGTCACACACATTACTCCCTCACAAGAACATTACCACATTACACTGAAATCCAGTCACACACATTACTCCCTCACCAGAACATTACCACATTACACTGAAATCCAGTCACACACATTACTCCCTCACCACAACATTACCACATTACACTGAAATCCAGTGACACACATTACTCCTTCACCAGAACACTACCACATTACACTGAAATCGAGTCACACACATTACTCCTTCACCAGAACATTTCCACATTACACTGAAATCCAGTCACACACATTACTCCTTCACCAGAACATTACCACATTACACTGAAATCCAGCCACACACATTACTCCCTCACCAGAACATTACCACATTACACTGAAATCCAGTCGCACACATTACTCCCTCACCAGAACATTACCACATTACACTGAAATCCAGTCGCACACATTACTCCCTCACCAGAACATTACCACATTACACTGAAATCCAGTCACACACATTACTCCTTCACCAGAACATTACCACATTACACTGAAATCCAGTCACACACATTACTCCCTCACCAGAACATTACCACATTACACTGAAATCCAGTCACACACATTACTCCTTCACCAGAACATTATCACATTACACTGAAATCCAGTCGCACACATTACTCCCTCACCAGAACATTACCACATTACACTGAAATCCAGTCGCACACTTTACTCCCTCACAAGAACATTACCACATTACACTGCAGTGCATTTCCACACATTACTCCCTCACAAGAACATTACCACATTACACTGAAATCCAGTCACACACATTACTCCTTCACCAGAACATTACCACATTACATTGAAATCCAGTCGCACACATTACTCCCTCACCAGAACATTTCCACATTACACTGAAATCCAGTCACACACATTACTCCTTCACCAGAACATTACCACATTACACTGAAATCCAGCCACACACATTACTCCCTCACCAGAACATTACCACATTACACTGAAATCCAGTCGCACACATTACTCCCTCACCAGAACATTACCACATTACACTGAAATCCAGTCGCACACATTACTCCCTCACCCGAACATTACCACATTACACTGAAATCCAGTCACACACATTACTCCTTCACCAGAACATTACCACATTACACTGAAATCCAGTCACACACATTACTCCCTCACCAGAACATTACCACATTACACTGAAATCCAGTCACACACATTACTCCTTCACCAGAACATTATCACATTACACTGAAATCCAGTCGCACACATTACTCCCTCACCAGAACATTACCACATTACACTGAAATCCAGTCACACACATTACTCCTTCACCAGAACATTACCACATTACACTGAAATCCAGTCACACACTTTACTCCCTCACCAGAACATTACCACATTACACTGAAATCCAGTCACACACATTACTCCCTCACCAGAACATTTCCACATTACACTGAAATCCAGTCACACACATTACTCCCTCGCCAGAACATTTCCACATTACACTGAAATCCAGTCACACACATTACTCCCTCACAAGAACATTACCACATTACACTGAAATCCAGTCGCACACTTTACTCCCTCACCAGAACATTTCCACATTACACTGAAATCCAGTCGCACACATTACTCCTTCACCAGAACATTATCACATTACACTGAAATCCAGTCGCACACATTACTCCCTCACCAGAACATTACCACATTACACTGAAATCCAGTCACACACATTACTCCTTCACCAGAACATTACCACATTACACTGAAATCCAGTCACACACTTTACTCCCTCACCAGAACATTACCACATTACACTGAAATCCAGTCACACACATTACTCCCTCACCAGAACATTTCCACATTACACTGAAATCCAGTCACACACATTACTCCCTCACCAGAACATTTCCACATTACACTGAAATCCAGTCACACACATTACTCCCTCACAAGAACATTACCACATTACACTGAAATCCAGTCGCACACTTTACTCCCTCACCAGAACATTACCACATTACACTGAAATCCAGTCACACACATTACTCCCTCACCAGAACATTACCACATTACACTGAAATCCAGTCACACACATTACTCCCTCACCACAACATTACCACATTACACTGAAATCCAGTGACACACATTACTCCTTCACCAGAACACTACCACATTACACTGAAATCGAGTCACACACATTACTCCTTCACCAGAACATTTCCACATTACACTGAAATCCAGTCACACACATTACTCCTTCACCAGAACATTACCACATTACACTGAAATCCAGCCACACACATTACTCCCTCACCAGAACATTACCACATTACACTGAAATCCAGTCGCACACATTACTCCCTCACCAGAACATTACCACATTACACTGAAATCCAGTCGCACACATTACTCCCTCACCAGAACATTACCACATTACACTGAAATCCAGTCACACACATTACTCCTTCACCAGAACATTACCACATTACACTGAAATCCAGTCACACACATTACTCCCTCACCAGAACATTACCACATTACACTGAAATCCAGTCACACACATTACTCCTTCACCAGAACATTATCACATTACACTGAAATCCAGTCGCACACATTACTCCCTCACCAGAACATTACCACATTACACTGAAATCCAGTCGCACACTTTACTCCCTCACAAGAACATTACCACATTACACTGCAGTGCATTTCCACACATTACTCCCTCACAAGAACATTACCACATTACACTGAAATCCAGTCACACACATTACTCCTTCACCAGAACATTACCACATTACATTGAAATCCAGTCGCACACATTACTCCCTCACCAGAACATTACCACATTACACTGAAATCCAGTCGCACACATTACTCCCTCACCAGAACATTACCACATTACACTGAAATCCAGTCGCACACATTACTCCCTCACCAGAACACTACCACATTACACTGAAATCGAGTCACACACATTACTCCTTCACCAGAACATTTCCACATTACACTGAAATCCAGTCACACACATTACTCCTTCACCAGAACATTACCACATTACACTGAAATCCAGCCACACACATTACTCCCTCACCAGAACATTACCACATTACACTGAAATCCAGTCGCACACATTACTCCCTCACCAGAACATTACCACATTACACTGAAATCCAGTCGCACACATTACTCCCTCACCCGAACATTACCACATTACACTGAAATCCAGTCACACACATTACTCCTTCACCAGAACATTACCACATTACACTGAAATCCAGTCACACACATTACTCCCTCACCAGAACATTACCACATTACACTGAAATCCAGTCACACACATTACTCCTTCACCAGAACATTATCACATTACACTGAAATCCAGTCGCACACATTACTCCCTCACCAGAACATTACCACATTACACTGAAATCCAGTCGCACACTTTACTCCCTCACAAGAACATTACCACATTACACTGCAGTGCATTTCCACACATTACTCCCTCACAAGAACATTACCACATTACACTGAAATCCAGTCACACACATTACTCCTTCACCAGAACATTACCACATTACATTGAAATCCAGTCGCACACATTACTCCCTCACCAGAACATTACCACATTACACTGAAATCCAGTCGCACACATTACTCCCTCACCAGAACATTACCACATTACACTGAAATCCAGTCACACACATTATTCCCTCACCAGAACATTTCCACATTACACTGAAATCCAGTCGCACACTTTACTCCCTCACAAGAACATTACCACATTACACTGCAGTGCATTTCCACACATTACTCCCTCACCAGAACATTACCACATTACACTGAAATCCAGTCACACACATTACTCCCTCACCAGAACATTACCACATTACACTGAAATCCAGTCGCACACATTACTCCCTCACCAGAACATTACCACATTACACTGAAATCCAGTCACACACATTACTCCCTCACCAGAACATTACCACATTACACTGAAATCCAGTCACACACATTACTCCCTCACCAGAACATTTCCACATTACACTGAAATCCAGTCGCACACTTTACTCCCTCACCAGAACATTTCCACATTACACTGAAATCCAGTCACACACATTACTCCCTCACCAGAACATTTCCACATTACACTGAAATCCAGTCGCACACATTACTCCCTCACCAGAACATTACCACATTACACTGAAATCCAGTCACACACATTACTCCCTCACCAGAACATTACCACATTACACTGAAATCCAGTCACACACATTACTCCCTCACCAGAACATTTCCACATTACACTGAAATCCAGTCGCACACTTTACTCCCTCACCAGAACATTTCCACATTACACTGAAATCCAGTCACACACATTACTCCCTCACCAGAACATTACCACATTACACTGAAATCCAGTCGCACACATTACTCCCTCACAAGAACATTACCACATTACACTGCAGTGCATTTCCACACATTACTCCCTCACAAGAACATTACCACATTACACTGAAATCCAGTCACACACATTACTCCTTCACCAGAACATTACCACATTACATTGAAATCCAGTCGCACACATTACTCCCTCACCAGAACATTACCACATTACACTGAAATCCAGTCGCACACATTACTCCCTCACCAGAACATTACCACATTACACTGAAATCCAGTCACACACATTATTCCCTCACCAGAACATTTCCACATTACACTGAAATCCAGTCGCACACTTTACTCCCTCACAAGAACATTACCACATTACACTGCAGTGCATTTCCACACATTACTCCCTCACCAGAACATTACCACATTACACTGAAATCCAGTCACACACATTACTCCTTCACCAGAACATTACCACATTACATTGAAATCCAGTCGCACACATTACTCCCTCACCAGAACATTACCACATTACACTGAAATCCAGTCGCACACATTACTCCCTCACCAGAACATTACCACATTACACTGAAATCCAGTGACACACATTACTCCTTCACCAGAACACTACCACATTACACTGAAATCGAGTCACACACATTACTCCTTCACCAGAACATTTCCACATTACACTGAAATCCAGTCACACATTACTCCTTCACCAGAACATTACCACATTACACTGAAATCCAGCCACACACATTACTCCCTCACCAGAACATTTCCACATTACACTGAAATCCAGTCGCACACTTTACTCCCTCACCAGAACATTTCCACATTACACTGAAATCCAGTCACACACATTACTCCCTCACCAGAACATTACCACATTACACTGAAATCCAGTCGCACACATTACTCCCTCACAAGAACATTACCACATTACACTGCAGTGCATTTCCACACATTACTCCCTCACAAGAACATTACCACATTACACTGAAATCCAGTCACACACATTACTCCTTCACCAGAACATTACCACATTACATTGAAATCCAGTCGCACACATTACTCCCTCACCAGAACATTACCACATTACACTGAAATCCAGTCGCACACATTACTCCCTCACCAGAACATTACCACATTACACTGAAATCCAGTCACACACATTATTCCCTCACCAGAACATTTCCACATTACACTGAAATCCAGTCGCACACTTTACTCCCTCACAAGAACATTACCACATTACACTGCAGTGCATTTCCACACATTACTCCCTCACCAGAACATTACCACATTACACTGAAATCCAGTCACACACATTACTCCTTCACCAGAACATTACCACATTACATTGAAATCCAGTCGCACACATTACTCCCTCACCAGAACATTACCACATTACACTGAAATCCAGTCGCACACATTACTCCCTCACCAGAACATTACCACATTACACTGAAATCCAGTCGCACACATTACTCCCTCACCAGAACATTACCACATTACACTGAAATCCAGTGACACACATTACTCCTTCACCAGAACACTACCACATTACACTGAAATCGAGTCACACACATTACTCCTTCACCAGAACATTTCCACATTACACTGAAATCCAGTCACACATTACTCCTTCACCAGAACATTACCACATTACACTGAAATCCAGCCACACACATTACTCCCTCACCAGAACATTACCACATTACACTGAAATCCAGTCGCACACATTACTCCCTCACCAGAACATTACCACATTACACTGAAATCCAGTCGCACACATTACTCCCTCACCAGAACATTACCACATTACACTGAAATCCAGTCACACACATTACTCCTTCACCAGAACATTACCACATTACACTGAAATCCAGTCACACACATTACTCCCTCACCAGAACATTACCACATTACACTGAAATCCAGTCACACACATTACTCCTTCACCAGAACATTATCACATTACACTGAAATCCAGTCGCACACATTACTCCCTCACCAGAACATTACCACATTACACTGAAATCCAGTCGCACACTTTACTCCCTCACAAGAACATTACCACATTACACTGCAGTGCATTTCCACACATTACTCCCTCACAAGAACATTACCACATTACACTGAAATCCAGTCACACACATTACTCCTTCACCAGAACATTACCACATTACGTTGAAATCCAGTCGCACACATTACTCCCTCACCAGAACATTTCCACATTACACTGAAATCCAGTCACACACATTACTCCTTCACCAGAACATTACCACATTACACTGAAATCCAGCCACACACATTACTCCCTCACCAGAACATTACCACATTACACTGAAATCCAGTCGCACACATTACTCCCTCACCAGAACATTACCACATTACACTGAAATCCAGTCGCACACATTACTCCCTCACCCGAACATTACCACATTACACTGAAATCCAGTCACACACATTACTCCTTCACCAGAACATTACCACATTACACTGAAATCCAGTCACACACATTACTCCCTCACCAGAACATTACCACATTACACTGAAATCCAGTCACACACATTACTCCTTCACCAGAACATTATCACATTACACTGAAATCCAGTCGCACACATTACTCCCTCACCAGAACATTACCACATTACACTGAAATCCAGTCACACACATTACTCCTTCACCAGAACATTACCACATTACACTGAAATCCAGTCACACACTTTACTCCCTCACCAGAACATTACCACATTACACTGAAATCCAGTCACACACATTACTCCCTCACCAGAACATTTCCACATTACACTGAAATCCAGTCACACACATTACTCCCTCACCAGAACATTTCCACATTACACTGAAATCCAGTCACACACATTACTCCCTCACAAGAACATTACCACATTACACTGAAATCCAGTCGCACACTTTACTCCCTCACCAGAACATTTCCACATTACACTGAAATCCAGTCGCACACATTACTCCTTCACCAGAATATTATCACATTACACTGAAATCCAGTCGCACACATTACTCCCTCACCAGAACATTACCACATTACACTGAAATCCAGTCACACACATTACTCCTTCACCAGAACATTACCACATTACACTGAAATCCAGTCACACACTTTACTCCCTCACCAGAACATTACCACATTACACTGAAATCCAGTCACACACATTACTCCCTCACCAGAACATTTCCACATTACACTGAAATCCAGTCACACACATTACTCCCTCACCAGAACATTTCCACATTACACTGAAATCCAGTCACACACATTACTCCCTCACAAGAACATTACCACATTACACTGAAATCCAGTCGCACACTTTACTCCCTCACCAGAACATTACCACATTACACTGAAATCCAGTCACACACATTACTCCCTCACCAGAACATTACCACATTACACTGAAATCCAGTCACACACATTACTCCCTCACCACAACATTACCACATTACACTGAAATCCAGTGACACACATTACTCCTTCACCAGAACACTACCACATTACACTGAAATCGAGTCACACACATTACTCCTTCACCAGAACATTTCCACATTACACTGAAATCCAGTCACACACATTACTCCTTCACCAGAACATTACCACATTACACTGAAATCCAGCCACACACATTACTCCCTCACCAGAACATTACCACATTACACTGAAATCCAGTCGCACACATTACTCCCTCACCAGAACATTACCACATTACACTGAAATCCAGTCGCACACATTACTCCCTCACCAGAACATTACCACATTACACTGAAATCCAGTCACACACATTACTCCTTCACCAGAACATTACCACATTACACTGAAATCCAGTCACACACATTACTCCCTCACCAGAACATTACCACATTACACTGAAATCCAGTCACACACATTACTCCTTCACCAGAACATTATCACATTACACTGAAATCCAGTCGCACACATTACTCCCTCACCAGAACATTACCACATTACACTGAAATCCAGTCGCACACTTTACTCCCTCACAAGAACATTACCACATTACACTGCAGTGCATTTCCACACATTACTCCCTCACAAGAACATTACCACATTACACTGAAATCCAGTCACACACATTACTCCTTCACCAGAACATTACCACATTACATTGAAATCCAGTCGCACACATTACTCCCTCACCAGAACATTACCACATTACACTGAAATCCAGTCGCACACATTACTCCCTCACCAGAACATTACCACATTACACTGAAATCCAGTCGCACACATTACTCCCTCACCAGAACACTACCACATTACACTGAAATCGAGTCACACACATTACTCCTTCACCAGAACATTTCCACATTACACTGAAATCCAGTCACACACATTACTCCTTCACCAGAACATTACCACATTACACTGAAATCCAGCCACACACATTACTCCCTCACCAGAACATTACCACATTACACTGAAATCCAGTCGCACACATTACTCCCTCACCAGAACATTACCACATTACACTGAAATCCAGTCGCACACATTACTCCCTCACCCGAACATTACCACATTACACTGAAATCCAGTCACACACATTACTCCTTCACCAGAACATTACCACATTACACTGAAATCCAGTCACACACATTACTCCCTCACCAGAACATTACCACATTACACTGAAATCCAGTCACACACATTACTCCTTCACCAGAACATTATCACATTACACTGAAATCCAGTCGCACACATTACTCCCTCACCAGAACATTACCACATTACACTGAAATCCAGTCGCACACTTTACTCCCTCACAAGAACATTACCACATTACACTGCAGTGCATTTCCACACATTACTCCCTCACAAGAACATTACCACATTACACTGAAATCCAGTCACACACATTACTCCTTCACCAGAACATTACCACATTACATTGAAATCCAGTCGCACACATTACTCCCTCACCAGAACATTACCACATTACACTGAAATCCAGTCGCACACATTACTCCCTCACCAGAACATTACCACATTACACTGAAATCCAGTCACACACATTATTCCCTCACCAGAACATTTCCACATTACACTGAAATCCAGTCGCACACTTTACTCCCTCACAAGAACATTACCACATTACACTGCAGTGCATTTCCACACATTACTCCCTCACCAGAACATTACCACATTACACTGAAATCCAGTCACACACATTACTCCCTCACCAGAACATTACCACATTACACTGAAATCCAGTCGCACACATTACTCCCTCACCAGAACATTACCACATTACACTGAAATCCAGTCACACACATTACTCCCTCACCAGAACATTACCACATTACACTGAAATCCAGTCACACACATTACTCCCTCACCAGAACATTTCCACATTACACTGAAATCCAGTCGCACACTTTACTCCCTCACCAGAACATTTCCACATTACACTGAAATCCAGTCACACACATTACTCCCTCACCAGAACATTTCCACATTACACTGAAATCCAGTCGCACACATTACTCCCTCACCAGAACATTACCACATTACACTGAAATCCAGTCACACACATTACTCCCTCACCAGAACATTACCACATTACACTGAAATCCAGTCACACACATTACTCCCTCACCAGAACATTTCCACATTACACTGAAATCCAGTCGCACACTTTACTCCCTCACCAGAACATTTCCACATTACACTGAAATCCAGTCACACACATTACTCCCTCACCAGAACATTACCACATTACACTGAAATCCAGTCGCACACATTACTCCCTCACAAGAACATTACCACATTACACTGCAGTGCATTTCCACACATTACTCCCTCACAAGAACATTACCACATTACACTGAAATCCAGTCACACACATTACTCCTTCACCAGAACATTACCACATTACATTGAAATCCAGTCGCACACATTACTCCCTCACCAGAACATTACCACATTACACTGAAATCCAGTCGCACACATTACTCCCTCACCAGAACATTACCACATTACACTGAAATCCAGTCACACACATTATTCCCTCACCAGAACATTTCCACATTACACTGAAATCCAGTCGCACACTTTACTCCCTCACAAGAACATTACCACATTACACTGCAGTGCATTTCCACACATTACTCCCTCACCAGAACATTACCACATTACACTGAAATCCAGTCACACACATTACTCCTTCACCAGAACATTACCACATTACATTGAAATCCAGTCGCACACATTACTCCCTCACCAGAACATTACCACATTACACTGAAATCCAGTCGCACACATTACTCCCTCACCAGAACATTACCACATTACACTGAAATCCAGTCGCACACATTACTCCCTCACCAGAACATTACCACATTACACTGAAATCCAGTGACACACATTACTCCTTCACCAGAACACTACCACATTACACTGAAATCGAGTCACACACATTACTCCTTCACCAGAACATTTCCACATTACACTGAAATCCAGTCACACATTACTCCTTCACCAGAACATTACCACATTACACTGAAATCCAGCCACACACATTACTCCCTCACCAGAACATTTCCACATTACACTGAAATCCAGTCGCACACTTTACTCCCTCACCAGAACATTTCCACATTACACTGAAATCCAGTCACACACATTACTCCCTCACCAGAACATTACCACATTACACTGAAATCCAGTCGCACACATTACTCCCTCACAAGAACATTACCACATTACACTGCAGTGCATTTCCACACATTACTCCCTCACAAGAACATTACCACATTACACTGAAATCCAGTCACACACATTACTCCTTCACCAGAACATTACCACATTACATTGAAATCCAGTCGCACACATTACTCCCTCACCAGAACATTACCACATTACACTGAAATCCAGTCGCACACATTACTCCCTCACCAGAACATTACCACATTACACTGAAATCCAGTCACACACATTATTCCCTCACCAGAACATTTCCACATTACACTGAAATCCAGTCGCACACTTTACTCCCTCACAAGAACATTACCACATTACACTGCAGTGCATTTCCACACATTACTCCCTCACCAGAACATTACCACATTACACTGAAATCCAGTCACACACATTACTCCTTCACCAGAACATTACCACATTACATTGAAATCCAGTCGCACACATTACTCCCTCACCAGAACATTACCACATTACACTGAAATCCAGTCGCACACATTACTCCCTCACCAGAACATTACCACATTACACTGAAATCCAGTCGCACACATTACTCCCTCACCAGAACATTACCACATTACACTGAAATCCAGTGACACACATTACTCCTTCACCAGAACACTACCACATTACACTGAAATCGAGTCACACACATTACTCCTTCACCAGAACATTTCCACATTACACTGAAATCCAGTCACACATTACTCCTTCACCAGAACATTACCACATTACACTGAAATCCAGCCACACACATTACTCCCTCACCAGAACATTACCACATTACACTGAAATCCAGTCGCACACATTACTCCCTCACCAGAACATTACCACATTACACTGAAATCCAGTCGCACACATTACTCCCTCACCAGAACATTACCACATTACATTGAAATCCAGTCGCACACATTACTCCCTCACCAGAACATTACCACATTACACTGAAATCCAGTCGCACACATTACTCCCTCACCAGAACATTACCACATTACACTGAAATCCAGTCACACACATTACTCCCTCACCAGAACATTACCACATTACACTGAAATCCAGTCGCACACATTACTCCCTCACCAGAACATTACCACATTACACTGAAATCCAGTCACACACATTACTCCCTCACCAGAACATTACCACATTACACTGAAATCCAGTCACACACATTACTCCCTCACCAGAACATTTCCACATTACACTGAAATCCAGTCGCACACTTTACTCCCTCACCAGAACATTTCCACATTACACTGAAATCCAGTCACACACATTACTCCCTCACCAGAACATTACCACATTACACTGAAATCCAGTCGCACACATTACTCTCTCACAAGAACATTACCACATTACACTGCAGTGCATTTCCACACATTACTCCCTCACCAGAACATTACCCTATTACAATGCACAATGCATAGCTACGGTTAGATTATAACAAGCACATTCAAGATACAGTATGTCAAGAGTAGCCTATAGGCTAGGTGATTTCACAATTTCACATGGATCGGGAAATTGGTAGATACCATCTCGGCTCAGTTCCATCCCCAACACCAGTGTTCGACAAGCCTAGGCCTAATGAACTACACTATTCGTCATTTTATGAAATCTGTAAAACAAAACGTGAATATTACGAATACCTAGGTCTATAGCCTAGCCCTAGTCCTTTTATATTGATTGTTCATAATGGATCAGATCTCCATCTATTCATCAAAGATGAACATAGCCTAGGCTACATCAAAGAATATATCACTTTTATCAGATGTAGGCTATCCTGTTCAATTCCATCTGGAAATCCAAAAATTAAAAACACATTGATTAGGCTACATTTTGTCTGAGATTAGCGTAGTTTAGAATATATAATACACATTTCCATGACAACTATACTGACGCATGTTAAGCCATTAGCATAGCCTAAAGTGTGGACATATCCAGAGTAACTGCAAGTTTTGTTACATTTTGTTAACATTCAGTTTCAGGTTTTTAGTAACGTTAGCCATGACGGAAACCTTTGGCAAATTATAAGGTGGCTTCTGTAATTTATCAAATTGGATATTATTACAGTAGGCCTACACTGAGCCAACAAATATAAATCTTCCATGATCAGCATGTTCTTAGTCGCAGTATACCTCTGTAGGCAACAATGCAGAAACAGAAATTAAGAATTGTTCCTGTTGAATGGGAATATGCGATTCCCCGATCAAATGGCCAATCACACAAGTAAAGGCCGGTATGTAAAGTGACCAATCAAAGGAGTGTAGACATCAGCCACTGTGTATCCCATCCCCGCCCCCAAAGTCTCAAAAATGAACTTGGGCGAGCGAACTAGAGAAAACTAATTTCGAGCGAAAGCAAGCCAATTTTGCGCACTCGCAGCTCCGCGCTCGCAGATGAGCTCCGTGCTCGCCCGGATGGTTCTCTGCTCGCTCGCTTCACACACGCAGATACTGTTCTGTGCGCTCGCTTCACAATTCCATGCGCGCGCTATTAATGGAACTAAACGCCATACAAGACACACCTATCATTAATGAAGAGACTAAGTTCAGCCCATTTGCACGTTGCGCTGTGCTTAGCGCTCAAAAAACACGCCGTCTAAATAGCAAAAGTGGACTTGGACAGGCCCTCAATGCACTTAACGCCACGCGTTTAGACCAAGCGCTAAGATCGCCATGACAGACCCCTAGGGCTTTCGGAAAAGGGCATGGCGCAATCTGGTGGTAGTGACCAGTCCCTAACGTAGTTGGCCTACATTACAGGTTTTTAAAAATTATATCAATGACATTTGTAAGACCATAACATTTCTTCTGGAATTTCATCAGATAAGACATCAGATTTAGGGAGAACTCTGAATGCACTCCCCCCCCCCCTCCGTGTCAACGCCTCTCGCTCGTCCTGACTGCTGAGCTTTTCCACCCTAGCTCCCCAGTGGTGGAACAAACTCCCCATTCCCCGACGTTCTACTCCTACCCTGCCTGCGTGCCGTCGTGGCCTGAAGACACCTCTTCAGACTCCACCTTGACTAATATACTTGAATCTAGGACCTCTCGTGGTACTTGTTCCTAGTTTAACTGTTTGTTGAAGTTTATAATAGTATCTAGAATATAATTGTAGTATAGCTGATTTACCCACAGCTTACTGTGAACTACATTCAATGTTCATTGCTAGGGATAGCTGCTACGTTATGGGAAGGATGTGCATTCTTATCTGTTCTGAATTAATTTTGATGACGTTTCTGTATGCACTTATTGTATGTCGCTTTGGATAAAAGCGTCTGCTCAATGACTGTAATGTAATGTAAATGTGGCTGGAGAATTGTTTGATCGATGTGACCACCATTTTAGCTGTGTGCGAGCTAAACCATCAGCGCTAAAACATTTCTCTTTTTGAATTTATTCAAAGGAATTTATCATGGATAAGTGGTTACAAACAGGGTCTCTCAAAGGGAAAGATTCAGAGGCTGGTCCATCTACCAGTAAGGAAACAGCTCCAGTGTCTGACACTAAAAAGAGGCATAAAGCAAAACAAAGGAAATACAGCAGTGAACAGGAAGACTTTCTTTTTTATTCCGAACAAGCTTTTTATGTCATTGTAAATTATGGCTCTGGGATCTAGTTTTATCTAGCTATGTTTTACAACTGTTTATGAAAACATTCTGAGTAACATTAGCCTGGCCCTACCAAGTCTAGTAGTTTTCAATCAAATTAACTTAAATAACGTCACTATCATGTTTCTGTCCGCCTATCCCACAATATCGTTTCTATAACTAAAGGTTGAATTTGTCAATTAGATGTAATGACACACTTATTAATCGCACATAACATCAGCATTGGTTTTGTATGCATTTGATTTGGCTCATGAATTAACTGTGTCCATTCTCAATTAACAGCAGTGATTGCGTTGCTACTGATTAAACGTTTAGTAACGTGCATTTCAGTTATGTAGTAGCGCTCTATTAGCCCAGGATCATTTAATGGGTTTTTTTCTGTAACATTAGTGTTATTTTTTATTGTTTGTTGCATCAAAATTCATTAGCCCAGCCCCCCAATCACAATTATCAATGCGTGAAGCAGTGTTACATAAGCCCTTTTTCCATTTGAATTTTGTGTGAATCAACACTAATATCGCTAAAGTAACATCGATTCAAGAAGCCCAAAAATGGTTTTCCATAAATAGAAGCATTTTATCGCACTGGTGTGACGTCATAATGGCCTGAGTTGATCCGCGTTTACTTAATTCGCTAGAGTTAGCTATTAATTAGCTATTAATAGAGTACTCAAGTGACTATAGGGCTTTTTACATTAGAATTTTAATTAGCTAGAAATTGATGCGCATCAGAAAGTTACTGCGATAAGGCTGGTGGAAAACGAGTTAAATCGATGTAGAATGAAATGTAACGCGCAAAATTAATACGCTCGCTAGAGGTGGATTAAGCGGTAATGATTTGACTGATGGTGATGGAAAAACGTTGAAGCGACATAAGGATGTTGCGCATGCTCAGAACCCACGCCACAGAGCTCGAGTGCAGCGCGGGAATATCGACTTTCCTTATGGAACGCCAAATGAGTAACAATTCGCCACAAACTGGACGCGTTGTAACTACCCTTGTTGTACCGTATTTGTGCTTATGAAAACGGCCTAAAAACGGCGCTTTTGTGCTCCTACTACGCGTTTTGCTAACAGAGCTCCGCCTGGTGTTTTTCATAGCCATAAGGTTGAAACTGCCTCACCCAATCAATGATGATCAAGATGACATTTATACCTGTACTAGTATATCCATTTTTAACTATTAGTGCATTCTAAATTTAATTTAAATAGGCTAATGGCAGGCTCAAACTCGGTCTCCAAGGGTGGAGAGGCGGCTGTACGACTTACCACCTTCCACAGATCACGAGTTCAAGTTCGCATTCCAATGACGCTACTTTTTAAAAGTTATTTTCACCCAATATATTTTATGTGTTATTGTACTGCATTTCTGAAATGTGTATTTTAGTAGACGTACTATTGTGTGTATTTTTATTATGTGTATTTTTGTATACTTATTAAAAGAGGACGGGAGAGTTCACCTGATTTGCTTTGAGATTTAAATCGATACATTGTTGATGGAAAATTATCTAGCGAGAACGCGGATCAACTCAGGCCATTATGACGTCACACCAGTGCGATAAAATGCTTCTATTTATGGAAAACCGTTTTTGTGCTTCTTGATTTGAGCGATATTAGTGTTGATTCGCACAAAATTCTAATGGAAAAGGGGCCTATGTCACGCTGATTTCGGAAGTAAATTCTCCATTCATTTAGAGCGTAGACATTAACTAAAGCTTACTTTTAAACCATTTCTACTGATTATGTCTAACCGCTAATTTCCCGGATTGTTCAATATAACGCCCGTTCGCAAACTATCGTCGTTTTTCTGGACCAGCTTAAAGTATATTTTACGTTTTAGTATTTTTTTTGTGTGATCATACCAGCGCTGGCACTGTTTAAAAACTCCATGTCCTATGGCAAGCCGTTTTATCATGTATTCCTCGAGACTTACTAGTAACTATTCATTAGATACTAGTACTTATTCTTTAGTTACTAGTAACTATTCAAATAGTTACTAGTAACTATTCCATTTTTACTAGTAAGAAATTGAGATTTTTTGCAATTGAATTCTATGGGGCTCTGCGGTTCAGATATCAACTATTTGCTTCTGACTAGTAACTATTCCAATAGTGACTAGTATCTATTTCAGTTTTACTAGTAACTATTCATTAGATACTAGTACTTATTCTTTAGTTACTAGTAACTATTCCAATAGTTACTAGTATCTATTTCAGTTTTACTAGTAACTATTAATTAGACACTAGTACTTATTCTTTAGTTACTAGTAACTATTCCAATTGTTACTAGTATCTATTTCAGTTTTACTTGTAACTATTTCTGTTTTACTCGTCATCGGTAATGACTAGTCAAAATGACTATTTGATAGTTCAATTAACATTCTTACTAGTAGCAATGAAAATGTTACTAGTAACAATTGGAATAGTTACTAGTAACTAAAGAATAAGTTCTAGTATCTAATGAATAGTTACTAGTAAAACTGAAATAGATACTAGTAACTATTGGAATAGTTACTAGTAACTAAAGAATAAGTACTAGTATCTAATGAATAGTTACTAGTAAAACTGAAATAGATACTAGTCACTATTGGAATAGTTACTAGTCAGAAGCAAATAGTTGATATCTAGATCGGAATAACAACTAGTATCTATTAAATTGGAGATATCCTCAACTCGAATAACAACTAGTAAAAATCTATTTGGAGATATCTTAATTTGGAGATATCTTCATTCAAATGACTGAATGCATAAACATGAGGCAGACATCCAGCATGCTCTCCGGTTTGCCAACCGCCAATAAAATCGCTATACAGAGGATTGGGGGTTCGAGCTGAACAGGGCACAAGTTTATTTTCGACAAAAACAATGTGCATCTGTTAAATACTTTTGATTTATTACACTGTTATTATTTTCACATTATCAAACGTATTTTTATTGCAAAGGCAACGTTTCAAATATTAACTGTTCAATGTTTCACTTGTACGACAGCGAAATGCTGAAAGTCAGACGGACACTGACATCACGTGAAACAATTCAGTCACTGGACACCACGGCAGAATGCAGGCTAGCTACGATGGCCATTTGTCAAGCAAAGAAAAAAGTTTTAACGCAGAATATCATCTGGTTAACATCGCGTTGTTGCATTAATGTAAAAACTGTGCCATTGGCTACATGTGTTAATCTCACACAAATTCCGACAAAAAACATTTGTCTGCTTTGCTCTTGCGGTCATGACTCACTGGAAACCGAACCCTCAACACTCGCCGGCCAACATTTCTTTATTATGTCTTCATTAATTTCTTCTCGTCAGCTCTGTTCAGTTTATCCTTTTCACACATAACATAATGTCACCATAAAATTAACTACTAGAACAATTAAGAATTTACAATAATACATTAAAATTAATGATAGCCTATTAGAAGCTGAAAGAGCTGAAGAAATCGCATTTATAAACCTTTAATTCCCCAAACATATCAGTGTCATGGTTAGTCACTTAGAAAAATTACAATAGCCTCCGAACATGCCTCTAGTCTACACTAATCTGCAGACAATGTAGTTTACGGCAAACACTTTTAATTATAATATTAATAAGGAAAATAATCTCTGGTAGGCTAATTTATTAGTAGTAGGCTATTTATTGTTTTCTTTCTGGCTAAGATTTCTGGGAAATATGCGTTGTCCAATTAAGCTTGTTAGCCAACGTTAGGGCCGAAACATAGCCTACCTCAGGCAAATACGCGAACGTGGACGCTTCGAGCTACGCAAACAGTTTTTCTTTTGCCATGACATTTGTGAAAGTCAAACTGGAGTAAAGCACAGATTGAACAAGAAAGTTGTTTACTGTTGTTGCCTGCTATAGCGTCCCTCGCTGCAACCCTCTGCTTTGTCTTTCACAAATGTCATAGCAAAAGAAAAACTGTTCGCGTATTTCCCTTTTTTTAGGCTGTACTAACTATTTAGGCTGTATGTCTTTCTTTCAGCTAGAATGTGTTTGCGTCTAGCCTATTGTGCATGCATGTCTCCACATAGACTTGGTTAATTAATTTACATGCTTCTTCATGATTCATAGTTCAGGTGGTGCTGTTCATTGTATTTCATTAGACATTAAATACAGCTCATCTACAAACTCTTTTAATGTAATTGTGGGCTATCAATAGGAGAAAATATGTTCTCATTCTCGTCAGTAGAGGGTGTTATGGTTACGCAAATTAGAGGTCTTCACGGGTCCACCCGAATACCCGAGACCCGAGCGGGCACGGGTCCAAAATTCTGACTTGTCTCACGGGTCCGGGTCGGAACTGATATAATTCCTCGGGTAAGCACATGTGAAACTGATTTGCCCGTGAAGACCCGATCACTTTTTTTTTAAAAATTCTGTAGCCTAATAATATATTCTGTATTATATTATATTTTTTTAATTCTGTAGCCTAATATTATATTCTGAAATAATATTCCATATTATATTCTGTAATATTGTAATATAAAAAAAGAAACCATATCGTCTGCTCTCGCATCTTTGATGACATGTAACAAGCGCTGAGCAGCGCGTGCTTATTGTATTTCATACCGTTTCTCGTAGGCTACTGAAGGAGGCCGTTCTCAACAGATCCCACCATGCCAGACGATTGTCTTAGTTTATTTTTATTAGAACTATGGAAAAACAATTTTTTTGTATTCTATCGCAAATAAAGGCTCATGCTTTTAGTTTCATCGGCTTACTTTTTAGCCTATTGGTTTTCGATTTCAGGCTATTTTGTCGGCTACAATTTGCCATGCGTAGGCTAATTTACGATCTGTAGCCCATTTTTTCATCATTATTATTATATTACTAATATTATTGCCCATTTATTTATCCAAATTTTTGAAGAATGCAAGTGTTATGTTGCACGTTAACTGTGGATCCATCGTTGGCTGAATAAAGTTGTACTTGTTGCTTTTCGTTAATGTTATTGCCCTTATAAGCCTTATAAGTAGGCTATGTTAATGTTATAATAATAACTTTATTTGTATAGCACCTTTCTAATGCAAGGATACAAGGTGCTTTGACAGGCAAAGGAAAATGACAAAATATATATAACAAACAGAAGAACAAGAACAATAAGTATACAGAAATACAAGATAATAAAAAAGAGAGAAGAATAAATGAATAAATAAAATAATATTTTTTTAAGTAAAAGCTAGTTTATAAAGGTGAGTTTTCAGGTTATTTTTGAAAGTGCACACTGAGTTTGCAGTTCTTAAGTTGAGTGCGAGGCTGTTCCAGAGTCTAGGCGCAACCACTGAGAAGGCACAGTCACCCTTCGTCTTTAGCCTAGAATCTGGAACAACCAACAGATTCTGATTAGCAGTTTGGTAAGTAAGGGGTAAGAAGCTCAACTAAACTCCTCAAAAAAAGTTTGGAAACGTTATTTCGGTCGATTATTCCTCCCCTTTAATAATACCAATTGGTATTGTATTTTATATTGTTGGAAAGCCTGATTAGTCACCTTTACAACGAGGTACAACTTGTAAGGATCATGCATTCGTGGAATGAGCAACACAGCTAACCAAAATCCCCTGCAATATTCTTCTGTTGGTATTCACTCTCGACGGCGTGGAGAACGCTATGCAGATTGCTGCACAGATCGCGTGACACCTTTCAATGGGGGCAGTGTCATGGTGTGGGGCGGTATCTCTCTCACAGGCAAAACAGAACTTGTCATCATTGAAGGCAATCTCAATGCAGTGAGATATCGGAATGAGATTCTGGAGCCAGTGGCGATCCCATATCTCCAGAATCTGGGACCTAACTCCATCCTCCAGGATGACAACGCTCGCCCCCACAGAGCCAGGATCATCACAGAGTACCTCCAGAATTTGGGAGTGGAGAGGATGGAATGGCCTGCCGTGAGTCCAGACCTCAACCCAATTGAACACTTGTGGGATCAGCTTGGGCGTGCTGTACGTGCCAGAGTGACCAACGCAACCATGTTGGCTGACTTGCGACAAATCCTGGTTGAGGAATGGGATGCCATCCCACAGCAGTGTGTGACCAGGCTGGTGACCTGCATGAGGAGGAGGTGCCAAGCTGTTGTGGCTGCGTATGGATCTTCCACACGCTACTGAGGTCCCTGACAGTGTAAAATGAATAAAGTGTAAAAATGGCCAATATGTGTTGTTTTTTCCTTATTACTGTGGGAGAGTGCAATCATCCAGTCCACCAAGCAACTCAAAACGAGAGTGAATACCAACAGAAGAATATTGCAGGGGATTTTGGCACATTTTTTTGGGCCGCTACCCACACGGTTAGCTGTGTTGCTCATTCCACGAATGCACGATCCTTACAAGTTGTACCTCGTTGTAAAGGTGACTAATCAGGCTTTCCACCGATATAAAATACAATACCAATTGGTATTATTAAAGGGGAGGAATAATCGACCGAAATAACGTTTCCGAACTTTTTTTGAGGAGTTTATATAGGCAGGTGCTAAACCATTTAATGCTTTAAAAGTAATTAGTAAAATTTTAAAATCAACTCTAAAAGCAACTGGGAGCCAGTGTAAGGATGCTAGAATAGGGGTAATATGTTCTCTCCTATTTGTCCCAGTTAATAGCCTGGCGGCTGCGTTCTGCACCACTTGGAGCCAGACCATAGTTTTGCGTCCCAGGCAACTATACAGCGAGTTGCAATAGTCTATGCATGATGACACAAACGCATGTACAATTTTCTCTGTATCTTCAAAAGACAATATTTTTCTGATTTTGGAGATGTTCCTCAGTTGGTAGAAGCATGTCTGGACTGATTTCTTTATGTGACACTCAAAGTTAAGATGTTGATCAAAAATCACACCAAGATTTCTAAAAACAGATTTTACATTTAGGGCAAGAGAGCCTAAATTAGACTGAATGAAATCAGAGACATGCTTCGGGTCTATGATTAAAACCTCTGTTTTATCCGGGTTGAGCTGGAGGAAATTTTGAGATAGCCAGCTCTGAACATCATTCAGACAGTCCTGCAATAGAGCTAATTTGTTTAATTCATTTGGTTTGATAATCAGACTAACACGATTGATTATCACTGTGTTGCGTTTATTAGTGTAATATAAGCTAAAGATGTAGTTTTTAGGCCTTTTAGTCGGTAATATAATAGTGCAGTGCATTCGTCTATTGTAGGCCCTAGGCTATTTTATAACGGATTTCTTCCGTTCTTTCTTGGGTATGAAAAGCTGTATATTTGTGCAAACATAACTTATGTTTCGTTGTGAAAACATCACTATATTTCCCTGCTAGGATTTCTGCCAATTTTGGACTTTGGAATAGACTTGGCATACTGTCAAATTGTATTGAATTGCAAGCGAGAAGCCACCCAGTGGTCGACTCGGCACACAGCAGGGTCCGGCAATTGGAATAAATGTTAAAACGGCTTGCCGATATGGCAAGCCGTTTTAACATTTATTCCTCGAGACTTACAAGTAACTATTCATTAGATACTAGTACTTATTCTTTAGTTACTAGTAAATATTCCTAATTAATATTTAGCAGCCAATTTACATGCCACGTAGATATCACGTTGTCAATGTTACTAGTACTTACTGGGTTGGAGATATATTTCGTCTGAATAGCTACTAGTAACTAAAATATAAGTACTAGTGTCTAAAAATATTGTACTAGTAAAAATGGAATAGTTACTAGTAACTAAAAAATAAGTACTAGTATCTAATTAATAGGTACTATCAAAACTGAAATAGATACTAGTAACAATTGGAATAGTTACTAGTAACTAAAGAATAAGTACTAGTATCTAATGAATAGTTACTAGTAAAACTGAAATAGATACTAGTAACTATTGGAATAGTTACTAGTAACTAAAGAATAAGTACTAGTATCTAATGAATAGTTACTAGTAAGTCTCGAGGAATAAATGTTAAAACGGCTTGCCATACATGTCCCATAACTCACTCCAGACGTTGTCATATAACGGTAGCCAGCAGTAGCACACAGCTCCGTTTTTAAACACTTTTTTCTAACGTTAGCTAGCTAGCTTGAAGGACTAAAAGCTAGAATTGCTTTATGTGGTTAACCGTAGCATAGTTTCTGACCTTGTCGGGCGGGCTTCTCTACTTAGAAAGCTAACAGTAGTTAGTCTTCAGTGGCAGTAGTCTCACATATGAGATACAGATGAGATGATGATATCGTATTGGTCGAGAACCACCCGTGCGTTGCAGTACTGGATATTCAGTCCGTTAAAGTGGCATACAAGTCGAACTACAATCCTTAATGCCATACTTTAAAAAATATAAATTGAAACATGCGATATATGGTTTATATCCTTGTACCACACAGGCTAATCCAGGAACGTTTCGGCTCATTCTATAAATCAGATTTCAAGAAATAGTCGATAGTCTCCGAAGCCCATTCTAATCTTCCATAATTTACGTCCGAAACCAGACTCCGCCCACGACTGACGTACTCACTTGAGTACTTTATTGTGTAGGTCTGTCCGTAATTTTCAGTGTTGATTATTACATGTGTAATTGCATTTGTAAAACGTTGGGGTCCTCCAGGGGGGGGCGCGGAAGCTTTTGTGGTCGGTCGTGTGGGCCGCGAGTTGGGGAACCTCTGATGTAGGCAATTAAGTTTTTAACCATCTTCCTGTTTGTTCATTCCTGAGCCAGAAACCTGCAGGATATACCGGTGCATGCAGACACGGCGGTCCCTGATAATCCTCATCGTGGCAGATTGGGCACTCCACACTTTATTTCCCTGTCACCATTGTATAGCTTGTCAAAATATCAAAAAGGTCAATGCATTCACAAGATTTACTACTAAAACATTATAATATAAAGCACTTAATTACTTGTAAATCCATTAACATTATTTATCTTCTTTCGTGCCCTTGTGGATTACTATGGGTAAATCTAATCGTCAATTACGAGTTCGCATCAATGAGGTCTGCAGAGGTGATATCAAATCCCTGGTTGGTAGGAACTTCATTGATGCACAGCACCCCGTATCTGCCCTTTCTTTTTGTGGTATTGATAGGTTAATAACTCGTAGACAGGGCAATCTAGAACAAAAACTATTTCAATGTGAATGCAGATGGATCTTTTCTTTAAAAACTGTACAACCATTTGGCCTCAATGGAGATCTGAATCTAGCGTGTTTTCTTTGAATTAACTGCTTAATCGAGTGACCATCTTGTCTGCATGCCATAGTGTACTACGCCTATGTATATGTATTTTATATAATGATTGTTTTATGTCATTGTTCTAATTGCTCTTAATATAGTCATCAGCTGTTTGTAATTACCCGAGTGGCTTCTTAGTCTTGAAAAGGTTTGTGGTTTGCACTATTCTGGAAAGCATTGAAGCAGGTCAAACGAGACCGAAACGTTTGCATACTAGTTCACTTTTTAATCACTTTGCACTTTAGAGTGATGTCTGGAAAATGAATATTTGTGTTGTGTTTTTCTACATCTCTGCATCTTTCCGTTCTTTGTGGAATGCTAGCTTTCATCTCCAGCAGTGTGTGAGTCCCTTTTCCTTACTCTCAGCCTCAGCCGCTTTGATGCACTTCGTACGCAGCGTCTGATGCATAGGTTTGCATAAGCTGGGTAGGACTGTGGAAAACTGACAGTCGGCACTCATTGGCTAGCAGTACTGTCAATCACAGAAGTGTGTGCGTATTTCTAGTACGACGAGGTGCATTGGATTTTATCAGTCCACTGGGAAACAAGTTGTGCTAACTAATCGGTAGCTAGCGAATGCTGCAAATCCAACAATGAACAATGAGTGTTTCAGACCAAGACTAAGTTTAACGCTGGATTGAAGAAAGTTTTTGAAGTTCACAACATTTCTTCGGTGTGATAGACTGTTTTACTGGAGATCGCCGTGTCATTTGTGTAAATCACATTTGTTTCACACAGGTCTGTTTTTCTTGTAGCGCTGTTTCTGAATCGACCATAGACGGTTTGTGGTTTGTTATATTGCATGTCAATCAAAGGAGCCATCTTGTCAAAGTAGGTGGCTTGTCACCGCTTTAGGCAAGTCTATGGACCAGACTTTGTGTTTATCACAAAGTCAGGCCTTCGCGAGACTACCTTTTTCTCTACATTGTACCTCACATTTTTTGGGGGTACTTACGCTCCCGTGATTAATACTTTCTAGGAATTTTCATAAAGGTGCAACTTAAATTATCTCCTTTTTGATACGTAATTATGAGGAAAGCTTAAAGGCCATGATACATTGGCAATATTTTTAAGCAATGTAGGTGGGCAATATAGCCTGCAAAGAAGGATGGAGATCAAAAAGACTAAAATCAGTGAGGAAAACATGGGCTCTAGGAAAATAAAATGTGGTGGAAAAAATACTATTGGTCACATTTGTGGGCGAAATTGCCCATTTGCACCGACTCAAAAAGTTGCCTGTGTATCATGACCTGAATGATTGTGAAGGGAATGGCAATAATCTTTAATGGAATTAAAGTAGGATCCCAGCCACTTATCAAGATCCCAGTTGGGAACAAATAAAGTGATGACAAACATAAAATTGGATTAGAAGGGGTATAGATGTTGAGACCAAGCTAGACCGGCCACACTTAGGCACCACCTAAGCCTATTTTTGAGCCAGGAAAAACCCTGCACATTACACTGGAGTCCAGTCCCATACATTACCAGGTAATCACCAGAACATAACCACATTACCAGTGCCGGCCCAAGGTTTTTGGGGGCCCTAAACAAAATGTCTATATGGGGCCCTCTGTTTCGGTCGAAAACCTCCCTCCCCCCCCAAGCCCCAGCCAGCAAGATTTGGCACCAATAGAAATATATTTAGATGAATGAAAAAGCCATTGTCTTAGGGAACACAATTATTTATTTAAAAATAAATATTAAAACAACCTAATGTAGGAGATTTGAACAAAGTGCAAAGAACAACAGGCTATAAATCAACTTGTTAAACAAGATAAACTACAATACAAAAGTGCAATAAAACATAAAAACTATAGAAAAAGTAAATAAATAGTCAGAACCATGGGCTGCCTGGACCTCAGAACTTCTGCTTCCTTGCCTTTCTGGAGGCAAAGTCATCTATAACTGCATCATAACAGTCACACCTGGCTGCCAACTTTGTGGTTTATGCTAATAATAGCCAGTCCACTTAGGCGCTCCTGAGCCATGGATGACCTCACGTAGGTCCGTGAATACAGTTTTTTGAGTACAAGAGCCCATAGGCTTTGCTTGTAAAGTAGTCGTGCATCGAGAAACATAAAACCATCCACGAAAATGACAAGCAACAAGTCTATAACGTAATTCTGTGCGAGATTTTCTAAAACGAGTTTTTTGTGTGCGTTTTTTTTTTAACCATGATACGTTGATAAAAGATGGTATCTATGACAAAATATATTCAGTAAAAAAAGTTCACCAAAATAAGAAAATAACTATTCTAATGGTCTGTGTCTCTTTTAGCCTTGCAACTGTAGGCTATACTTAACTGTGGTTAACATTGTTATAGCAGCACCTAGTGGTAAAAGTTGGTACCTAGGAATTTTAGGTTCTAGGTTTGGTTCGGATTTGTGTAGTATTCATCTAGCCCGAGCTACCGAACCCGACCAGACAATGCAAAAAGCCATGTCTAAAGGCCGTTACACATCGGGGACGTAAGAAATAAGCGAGGCGAAAATGCGAAATATTTGTCGGCGAATATTTAGTGTAAAAACCTGACACACCTGCAACGATGCAAAAAAACGAAAAGCTCGCGTTCTTTTTCGTTCTTGAATAAAAATTGATTACTCTTCGTCGAGCGATGACGACCTGGTTATCCGTTCTCGTTCGTGATGTCATTCATTAAACACAACAACGTTCAAGAAAATAAAAAATTCCTTCTCTTTCTTCCTTTTACGGACATACGTGTCCCTGATATTTTTCCACTGCCTCTTGATCTCTTCCACTAATATAAAGGGTTAACCACAACATAACAATACATTACGTGATTTCAGCAAACATCTTTAAAATAAATTTGTCGTAGTCTATAGTAGTGTAGCAACTCATGAAGTCTGAAGAGTTCTCTCCAAAACGATCGCTACAGGCAGACCTCGTCTGTTTTCCTCGTTATTTATATAACTTGGCTATCAGTAATCAGTAAATCCACACAGCAGTCGGAATAAGATTTTTGGGGAACTTCATTTGCCACGCACACAGACAACCGTGTAATAGCTAAAACATTTAATATAGGCTACTCTACCCTGCCCTTCTCCTCCTCCACCTTTCTCTCCCTCCACCACAGTGGCTGCCCCTGGCCAGACCCGGTAGCTAGCCTACGTGTCGTCTTTCTCTGTTAGCCTATAGCCCACAATTACTACGGCAAATATCCACGGAACAATATCACATATAGCGGTTAGCTAGCTTTCATCCTTTGTTTTCACCAAGGCAAACGACACAGCGTAGCCTACATGAACTCGCCTAAAGTCAAAAAATAAATAGGCCTATGTATCGTATAGCTATGTTTGTGTGTAATCGCCACTGGCTTGTTATCTTCCCTTCATATGAACTGCTATCAACGTTAACGTTAGCTGGCGACAACTTTTAAGCCAATGCTAATAACCTGTGTGAGCTCATCAGATAACAAATTGTGCGTATTGCAACCATTTAGCTATAAACCCACCATCTTCATAGCCTATTTGCTCGGCTATGGTTGTCCACAAATTGTCCTTCAAATCGTCTTTGTAACTTTTATGTCTCTTATCAAAGAGGACGCTAGACTGGTAAACATAAATAATCAGTTGGTCCGCCATATTGGATGTTGTAGTTTGTTGTGGCAGTGTGGTGACGTCAGTCATGGAAACTTGTTATGATTGGATAGATAAATAGTTTCGCAAACGAAAACTCGCAAAAAACGAACTTGCTGCGAATAAATTACATGTCGCCTTTTCGCAAAGGACTTTTCGCGTTTGATGTGCAAGATTTTATGAACAATACAGGAGTTCGTTTTTATTTTTCAACGTGCGATTTATTAGTGCAAGTAAATCGCGGCCAGTGTGTCACGGCCTTAAGTAGGCGTATAGCCACCAAAGACGTAGCCTAAATATGACTTTGCAAACCCATTGCATGAATCTGACCAAACTACTGGTAGCCTATGTATGTTTTTTGCCTTTTGTTAATAAATGAATGGATGGATGAATGAATGAATGAATGAATAAATAAAATGAATTTGACCAGACAACCAATTAACAACAAAAACATGATATTTCAAGTGAATTAGTCACTCACTGGCAAATTACAACATTATATTCTGGCCAATCGAGGCCCTGGGCTTCAGCCCATGTAGCCTGTGCATTAAAGCACCCCTGACGATCACATTTTCACGTCATATTGATAGGCTAATTATTTAATCGAAGATAGCCTATGCGTGATTTGTTTTTTTCTATCGGCATGGCAGCCAACACACACACATAATTTCTAACGTTTTTAACTGGCATTAACAGAGAGTGTGACAGTGTGTCCAGAAATGCTCCATGAGTCTCTGATGATCCTTCAGCTTGACTGCCGCTTCACTGACAGGACAACGCGTTGATAATTGCCAACTAACCAACTAGCGTTAGTACAGGTAGTCTAACCAAGCAGCAATCGGCTACACGCTGCCGACCAGTTTAATTACCTCCTCCGGCAGTAGTCTAGTGGATTGAGTGAGCTAACAACCTCAAATCCTCTATCGCTAGCATTTGTATTTATATTTAATAGCCTACATTATTTTAATTGCCATGTCCAATTTATCCTCCTTCCTAGTTCCAAAATTAAGAATAAACGAAATGAAACATACTACATTTCATTGTTACGGTTGTGTGTACTGTTTATTAGATTAATTGATTAATATAAAAATAAAAAATGTTATCTTGGAGGGAGCGACTGGGGCCCCGAACCAATCGCGGGGCCCTAAACAAATGTTTACTTTGTTTATTGGGTCGGGCCGGCCCTGCACATTACAGCGCAATCACATCCTTCACGTTACTCAATCATCAGACCATTACCACAACATTACAGCACACCTATTGCAGCCAAATCTTACTTAAATATGACTTGCTCCAGTGGTCAGCAACTGCCCAACTGAGAATGACATTTGTTTCTCTCCATTGCATGGCGAAACAGATCTCAAAAGCACACTTTTAGCACATAAAAGAATTCCAACCACGCGGATTATGCCGATATATGAAATCACGACATCCAGTACCGCACGTTTGAAAAAATAAAAAGCTCTATTCATGATATATTACACTTTTTCCAAACAAAGGTTTGGAAGAAGATCTGGTCGTTAGCTTATGAGGAACTTCCTTGTTTCGTTCTTGTTCCAGTAACGGTCCCACCACAGAACTGTATAAGAACTCCCACCCACTTCCTGAATCGTTTGTAAACATTCGTAAACAAACCGAGCAAGTTAACAAAGAGGCTAGCAACAGTTGCTAGTTCTCAGAAAATAGTTCTTCAAAATCAAATCAATCAAAATTTGTTTAAAAAGTTTCAAACGTTCTGGATGTTGTGATTTTATATCGGCATAATCCGCGTTGTTTTAATTTGTTTATGTGCTAAAAGTATGCCTTTGAGACCTGTTTCACCATGCAATGGGAGCGAATGGAGAGAGAGAAAAAGTAATTATCTGTTGGCCAATTGCTGACCACTGGAGCAAGGCATGAAGATAAGCATGAATATTACAACTCATATCGGGGCCTGGTAGCTATACAGTATGATTGTTTAACAAAGTTCAGTATGCCTTTAATCACCAAGCGGGATTCGGTTTTGTGTATTTTCACAGCACTGGAGGGTACAGTGCATTTGCATGTTCTCATACCTTGAAATACTGAGTTCCCTTCTGCCTGATCTTCACTGCTAAATCCAGCTTCTCCTTCACATCCATTTCCCATGGATCTTTGGACTAAAAGGGTACAGAGACAGTGAATGAGTTACTTCCAGGGATATAATCATGTATTTAAAACTACATCCAAAGCAAAGCAGTCTCACCCTCTCAAAGTCCTTGAGCGTCACTTCGTACATCAGCTCTGCGTTTGGCCCAATGCCAAACTCAAGCTTTCCATCTCTCCCAAAACCATACCTGAAAAATTTACACAATTACACTTAACCCACTTGGCTGACTGAGGAAAGCGTTTATGCAGCTGTAAGTTTAATGCAGAAATCTTTACATTAAGTATTACCGACAAGACTTTATTTTTTTTATCAAAGTGTAGACTAAATGACAGATCCATTAAATATAAAAGTGAAGAGATATAAATTCTTGCATATCATCACTGCCTTCCATATATACATTACAGGAATATACAATGAACACAAACTGACTTGGGTTTGAGGTAGAGCAGGCAGCATTCTCCTTTCTGCATCTTGTCCATGGCTCTATCCACCCCAAGGGGAACATCCATGTCGTCTGCCTCCCCCACCACAAAACGCAGGTCCCGTGAGTCAAACACCCTTCCCCCACAGCTGCCCTGGAGATGCACTGTTCAATCACACAGCAGCATGAACACAGTGTCCAATAACACAGGACCCTACATGTTTAACTCTGTCCAATCACACAACAGCATGAACACACTGTCCAACACAAAACAGTCATTGCATTTGGCCCACTTCCACTTTACAGAGCAGCATGGGATATACACTGACCAATCACAAAACACAAGACTGTACAATCACAAAAGACAAGACTGTTTCAGAAAGTGTTAACTATCCTCAGAGTGTGGCAGCAGTGTCAAATTCAAGGCTTAAGCACACAGATTTCAAGTGAAGGTACTAAAGATCTGCTCGTACAAAAATCATGTGTAAAACTGTTACCACCGGTAAAAAAATTGTTAATCAACTAACGAGGTGCAAAGAGGACTGTGCGTGTTAAAACATGGATTTTTAGTTTTTGAGGGTTAGCTTGAATGACTATGCAAAATGCGGCGCCCTAGGTTATTTTGTAAAATAGTGGGAGGAGGTCATGCAAATAGATTACTTTAGCATGTGTAAAATGATTTCCTAAGCCCGAAAGCAAGTTTGGGGAGGGTATTTGCGTGTGCATTTTAGCAGCTAGAATGGTTGGGTCCCAGTAAACCCATCCAGTCAGAGGAGTCCGCACAACCCAATTCAATAGTACAAGCGACTTTATTTTACATATGCACACGGGAGCAGCATCATCACACTGTCTCACCGAATATTCAGTTAAACATTCTTTTATACATGTAATATCGTTCATGTGACATTTTGAGAAGGATGATACGTCAGTGTTCGTTGGACTATACAGGTGCAGCTCAAAAAAATTTTATATCGTGAAAAAGTTCAATATTTTTTGTCACTCATATCAGAAAGTGAAACTCATATATTATATAGATTCATTACACATAGAGTGAAATATTTCAAGCCTTTATTTCTTGTAATTTTGATGATTATGGCTTACAGCTAATGAAAACCCAAATTCAGTGTCTCAGAAAATTAGAATATTACATAAGATCAATAAAAAAGGATATTTTAAACAGAAATGTCAGCCTTCTGAAAAGTATGTTCATTTCATTTCTATGCACTCAATACTTGGTTGCATGAATTACTGCATCAATGCGGCGTGGCATGGAGGCGATCAGCCTGTGGCACTGCTGAGGTGTAATGGAAGCCCAGGTTGCTTTGATAGCGGCCTTCAGGTCGTCTGCATTGTTGGGTTTGGTGTCTCATCTTCCTCTTGACAATACCCCATAGATTCTCAATGGGGTTCAGGTCAGGCGAGTTTGCTGGCCAATCAAGCACAGTAATACCATGGTCATTGAACCAGCTTTTGGTACTTTTGGCAGGGTGGGCAGGTGCCAAGTCCTGCTGGAAAATGAAATCAGCATCTCCATAAAGCTTGTCAGCAGAAGGAAGCATGAAGTGCTCTAAAATTTCCTGGTAGATGGCTGCGTTGACTGTGGACTTCAGAAAACACAGTGGACCAACACCAACAGATGACATGGCACCCCAAATCATCACTGACTGTGGAAACTTCACACTGGACTTCAAGCAACGTGGATTCTGTGCCTCTCCACTCTTCCTCCAGACTCTGGGACCTTGATTTCCAAATGAAATGCAAAATTTACTTTAATCTGAAAAGAGGACTTTGGACCACTGAGCAACAGTCCAGTTTTGTTTCTCCTTAGCCCAGGTAAGACGCTTCTGACGTTGTCTCTGGTTCAGGAGTGGCTTGACACGAGGAATGCGACATTTGTAGCCCATGTCCTGGATTCGTCTGTGCGTGGTGGCTCTTGATGCACTGACTCCAGCCTCAGTCCACTCTTGTGAAGCTCCCCCAAATTCTTGAATGGATTTTGCTTGACAATCCTCTCAAGGCTGTGGTTATCCCTGTTGCTTGTGCACCTTTTCCTACCACACTTTTTCCTTCCACTCAACTTTCTATGAATATGCTTGGATACAGCACTCTGTGAACAACCAGCTTCTTTAGCAATGACCTTTTGTGGCTTACCCTCCTTGTGGAGGGTGTCAATGACTGTCTTCTGGACATCTGTCAAGTCAGCAGTCTTCCCCATGATTGTGTAGCCTACTGAACCAGACTGAGAGACCATTTAAAGGCTCAGGAAACCTTTGCAGGTGTTTTGAGTTAATTAGCTGATTAGAGTGTGACATCGTGAGTTTCCAATATTTAACTTTTTCACAATATTCTAATTTTCTGAGACACTGAATTTGGGTTTTCATTAGCTGTAAGCCATAATCATCAAAATTACAAGAAATAAAGGCTTGAAATATTTCACTCTATGTGTAATGAATCTATATAATATATGAGTTTCAATTTCTGAAATGAGTGACAAAAAATATTGAACTTTTTCACGATATTCTAATTTTTTGAGCTGCACCTATATGTCATAAAGTGCACACACTGCGACATAAAATATGTAGGAGAAACAGGAAATACAATTAAGACCAGACTGGCACAACACATATATAACATAAAAAATCATAGAAAAACAGACACAGTGGCTCATTTCCTACACCATGGACTTGAAGCAGTAGAAATATCAGGCCTGCATTCTAACATTAACTGGACACAGGAGGACAGACGTAGGACAGAAAGACATTGGATTAGAAAACTCAACACCATATTCCCAGGAGGATTAAACAAACGCTGGTAAAAACTTCAACACAAGAGGGTCCAAATTCTTCCAACTTAAAGGCTGCAGTACACTGAATGGCCAGTGCAAACTTTTCTTTCCCAAGGGGCCCTCATAAGGGGTAACTTGGGAAATAAACATTTTTTCTAAACCTAAATATTGCATTTTACAAAATGTCTATCCAGACATATATGGTCCATTAATGTATCCTGCTATATGTTTGTGGGTCAGATGACGCCAAATAAGTGAAATAGTTTTCTTTTAACACTTAAAAAAAATAAAAATAACAAATGTTATTTCTGAATACAATTTTGTGAACACAAGAATGTCTAGGCTCTATTATTAATAATAATCCATCCATCCATTATCTAACCCGCTTATTTCTAGTCAGGGTCGCTGGAGCCTATCCCAGCATGCATTGGGCAAGAGGCAGGAATACACCCAGGACAGGTCGCCAATCAATCACAGGGCACACACACCATTCACTCACAGCTATGGGCAATTTAGAGTCTTCAATTAGCCTAACCCAGGGGTTTTCAAAGTGGGGGCCGCGGCCCAACGGGGGGCCGCCAGGGGGCGCCAGGGGGGCCAATTGGAAGGGAGAGAAAAATGGAAAATGCAAAAAAAAAAAAAAAAATGTTTTTTTTTTTTTATTTCAAAAATTTATTTCAATTAAATTCATAAGATTACTGTGCCGGTTTAAAATAAGATATAAATTGTTATAAATCCTTTCATATCGAAATTAGGTCTTTGCCATGCCCTTCTTCCAATCGCAGCCAAAAACTAACCGTCTGCCTGTCAGTCAAAGCGTTACGTTGAGCTGCTAACGGCCCGATTATGGAATCAAAATAGGGTCAAAAGTATTGTGTTGTGTATTAAGAAGCTGTATGTTAGATTTTTTTTTATTTGCCAGTGTAATTTAAAAGTAAAAAAAAAAAAGCCATTTCGCAATAGGGGGGCCCCAGCCAGAGGCTACGACTATTTGGGGGTCCTTGGCATGGAAAAGTTTGGGAACCCCTGGCCTAACCTGCATGTCTTTGGACTGTGGGAGGAAACCCATGCACTGGGAGAAAGTTAAATGGCACACAGAAAGGCCCTAAGCCGGGATTCTTGCTGTGAGTGTGCTAACAATGCTAACCTCTGCACCACTTTGCGCCCAATAATACTAATGCAAAATAATAATAATGTTCACTCAAATGCAAAATAAACAAGTGCAATTATTGTTTTACGCATCGAGATGTCCCTTTCAAGATTCAGTGGTCAATTGTTGTCTTGGACAATCCGTTTGAGAAATACACACCCCATAACGCTATTACAGTATCTGAAGGTGTCTGGGCACTGCTGTGTTTGTTCTCATCTCCCAAGACCACTCTGTACTGTTCTGCTGCACTTTTCAGCGTGGGTATGTTGTCAGAAGGTGGAAGGAGCACTTGGAGGAACTCCTGAATCCGACAGACATGCCCTCCTTGTCACCCATTGCCTTCCCACGGCCTCGTAAAAAATGTTTTGAGTCTCCGGAAGACTTTTTCGCCGCCCGTTTGTACAAACTGCGGCTGTGTTCCATTATGCATACTTGCACTCTAGTTAGTGCACATAGCGCCATTTTGTTTGTCATTAGTGTGTTCCGAACCGCAAGCATGAATCAAGTATATTGTAAAATCCCCGGATGTGGACTTCTGTAATTGACAAGACCCAGAATTTCAAGTGTGCATCGATGCACACTTTTATAGGTTTTTCGCGGTTTTTCGTTCCCAGAGATCATTGTGCGCTAACCATAGACTGTAGAAAAATTGCGAAACACGGCATGTAACCAAAACTGTCGAGAGAGACAGCTTCCACACAACCAAATTGCTGTGGTAGCCTAACTATAGGCTACAGGTGTGCCGTTTTTTGAATCCGCCTTTCTTTTGCTTAATTTCTCCAGTTAAAATGTAAACGATAATACTGTGGATTGTGGTACGAGCTATGAACCATGAATTGTAGATTGTTCTATTGATTGTGGTCGACCATAATGTAAAGATTAACGATGTTGAACACGTCTTTTTCACTGGCAGGCAGAGGGTGGGATATCTTTCAAGTGTCACGAAGCAAAGTGCAAGGTATGACATTCAACAAAATTAGCCTACAATGTCTTAATCACGTCTCTTAATAATATGCTATTATTTAATAGGCTATCATACTGTCGCTTCTAATCATGGCACTTGAATATCCCACCTTCTGCCTGCTTTTTACCTCTTTTTATTTTGTGGTCCATCTCAATCAATGAGGAATTAGCCTACAATTCATAGTGCATAGCTATGCTGAGTATGCTCATACCACAAGCCACAATATTATCGTTTTAAATTTAATTGGAGAAATTAAGCAAAAGAGAAGCGCATGGCGTTCATAGCATATTGCCTAGACAAGTACGTTTATGTAAAGTGGGTTCTGCAGGGGAAAACTGTACCGTTGAGCTTGTGACAGTTACTGACAGCATGACCTATAAGCAGAAAGGGTATTGGGACTAGAGAATCTGTGGTATAAGTATAATATGTCTGCATTATATTTAAGGCATCTTGCTCATCTGTTTTACTGCTGGTATGAGATGATCTGGCCTGATTTTGCCACTGCTTAGTTCGGGCTGTCCACTACCAACTTTGATGCTTAATTATTAAAGATGGTATTGACTAGGCACACACTGGAATACACCAACTACATGGTACTAGTGTTGATTTGAACAAACATTTTTCATGGATATTCACGGTACATACACTAGAATGCACCTATTATATGATAATAGTGTTGGTTTGAACAAACTTTTTGATTTTATCAAGTTATAGGGCTTCCAATATGGTACCCATCATACTTTCCCCTTTCACATAGCAAACGGTACCAATTTTGATGCTCAATTATTAAAAATCCTCACAGTACAATCTTCTGATATTCAAGAAACATACACCAGAATACACCTATTATATGATAATAGTGTTGGTTTGAACAAACTTTTAGATTTTATCAAGTGATAATACACTATACACTACAATACACCTACTATATGGTCCTCATGTTGATTTGGACAAACGTTTTGATTTGATCAAGTTATAGGTAGAATTGGGTATTGAAAATCGGTTCCAGGAGGCACTGACCGAAATATGTCGATCCTACCGAATATCGAAACATTTTGGAAAAACGCTTCCAAATTTCGATACTTTACAGTAGGCTACTTCTCGGTTATTAACGATTGCCTTGTAGCCTAATAACGTATGCGTAGCTGGCTAAGGTGGCTGTTAGTTACGTTAACGTTATTAGCTTACCTCGTATCTTTGAAGCTATCATAAATAAACGTTTGCAGTAGCTCGTTGTGAAATTAATCGATCTCCTATTTCATTTCATACTAAGGTCCCTCTGTGAAAGCCAGTAGTGTAGCTGATTGCACCCCTTCCGTAACTCCCTTTACTGTAGCAGCAAGTAGAACTAAGCTGAAGAACGAAAAAAAGAGGTGAACAGCGTTGTGCTGTTGTATCCTTTCAATACAATTGAATCTCCAAAATGGATGTCCTGGAATTGCACTTTATTTTCTTCTGTTGTGCTTATTCTTTCATTTTACAATAACATAATGTTTACAAAATAATAGCCTACTTATCAGTCATTTTACAATGACAAACTTTTCACAGAATAATACTTACCTGTCATTTTACAGTGACAATGTTTACAGAATGAAAGATATCAGTTATAATCATGGTGTAGGGGTCGTATTCGGACACGGCCTGTGTCTGACTGAAACTTGGCTAAGACCTGGTGAATATGTCGCACTTAATGAAGCATCTCCTATAGGTTTTTTAAGTACTCAGGTATCGCACCAGTCAGGAAGAGGGGGTGGTGTTGCAGCGATCTATCAGTCCACCTTAAGCTTAACCCCTAAGTGTGGAAATACGTTCTCATCTTTTGAAGTTCTCTTTATGAATTGTGTACAGCATGACCTATAGTTAAAATAAGGGGTAGCATGCAGTCCTTTTTTCTTGTGTCTGTTTACAGACCACCTGGGCCCTATTCAGATTTTCTAATAGAATTCGCTGAGTTTTTAGCCTGCCTTGCTATTTCAGCAGACAAGGTTGTGATTGTTGGTGGTTTTAACATAAATGTTGATAAACAGGGTGATCCCCTAGGAACAGCCTTTGCCTCTATGATTGACTCTGTTGGTTTTAAACAAAATATCTATGGGCCCACTCATTACTATCATAAATATCTATGGGCCCACTCTATGGGCCATACACTATAGACTTAGTGTTATCCTATGGTATCAATGTTATGAATCTTACTATTGCACCCCATAACCCTGTATTATCTGATATTTCCTTATTACTTTTGAAATCGAGGCAACCACCACTTTTATATCAGAGACAAGACATTATTACAGCCGGTCGTTAAACTCTTTGTCATTCCAAAGTTTACAAATTTGGTCCGGATCATTCCTTTCAAGCTAAGAAAATACCACTGAAGTATCGCTGGATGAATTGACAAACCAGTTAAGTTTAACTCTCAGAAGCACCCATGATATGGTTGCCCCTCTAAAAAGAAAGTTTTGTCGGAAAAACCGTACTCCCTGGTACAATGACACTACCCGTGCCCTGAAGCAGTCCACAAGAAAACTGGAGCGAAAATGGCGGTCAGCTAAACTAGAAGTATTTTGTCTTGCATGGAAAGATAGCCTCCTCCAGTACAAGCAACTTTCATCTGCTAGATCTGCCTTTTTCTCTAAATTAATTGAACAAAACCCAAAGTTTTTGTTTAGAACTGTGAACAATTTGACGAAAAAACCATCATCAGAATGTTCATCTTACCCCTGCGTTTACAGCAGTAATGATTTCATGAATTTTTTCAATCAGAAGATTGAAATTATTAGAGACCAGGGGCCCTATCTTACACCCGGCGCTAACCCAAACACAAGTGTCTTTACTATCTTACACCCGGCGCATGGTTCATTATAACGCCTTGCATTCACGTCATTTAAATACCATGTATTCTTGCGCCCATTACAAGTGAACTGGGCGTGTTGGTTTTAAGATGAGGAGTGGGCAGGATTATTTTTGGCGTATTGCTATCTTGAGGCAGCAGAAAGTGCTTGCGCTTAAACCACCACAAACATGGTCTAAAATCATGTCGCAGTTGTTTACATGTTATTTTAGCGGCGCATATAAGTGTGTCTACATAGGCGTGTGCACAACATGTGTACACCATCCTGTACGTTACACACAGGGGCGCGCACAAGCATGACTAAAAATATCAAGATTACAATGTGAAATATTATTATTGTGTAGGCTATATAAAAAATGCATAATAATAAAAGGGTCCATAGGTCAAAGACCACATAGCTACCTGTCCCTCAGCGAAGGGGAATGCCAAATTAAATGGCTTTCAGCCCACTTCATCAACATCCAGGCGATGTGCGATGGTACGTGTAAGGTTAAATGTATAGACTATTCGCAATTATCCTGGATCAAGCTATGACTTAGCCTATATTTGCCAATAATTCCTGTAATCTTATGGGGGGACAATCTTCTGTTTCGGGACAATGGCTATCCATTAAAAATGGCTTTCCATTTGCTGATAACACCTATATCAAGCCTCTGAAACTCATACTTATAGGAAACAGTTTGTTAAATTAAATGAAAAAGTATTCAGTTGCTCAGTAATGAAATATGGTATTCCACAAAGATCAGTGCTAGGTCCAGTACTCTTTTTATTATACACTGCTCAAAGAAATTAAGGGAACACTTAATCAACGCAGTATAACACCAAGTCAATTAAACTTCTGGGATATCGATCTGTCCAGTTAGAAAGCGTAAACGATTGTGAATCAATTTCACCTGCTTTGGTGAAAATGAAAGTGACAACAGATGGACAGGAGAGGCAACAGCAAGACAACCCCCCAAAGAGTAAATGGTTTTGCAGGTGGTGGCCACAGACCATTTCTCTCTCCTTATCCTTCCTGACTGATTTTTCTTTAGTTTTGCATTTTGGTAGTGCCCTTGTCACTACTGGTAACATGAGGCGGTACCTGCAGCCCATTCAGGTTGCACAGGTAGTCCAGCTCCTCCAGGATGGCACATCCGTACGTGCCGGCGCAAGAAGGTTTGCTGTGTCCCAGCACAGTCTCAAGAGCGTGGAGGAGATACAGAGAGACGGGCCATTACACAAGGAGAGCTGGACAGGGCCGTAGAAGCGGCAGGACCGGTATCTGCTCCTTTGTGTGAGGAGGAACAGGAGGAGCACTGCCAGAGCCCTACAAAATGACCTCCAGCAGGCTACTCGTGTGCATGTTTCTGACCAAACTGTCAGAAACAGACTCCATGTGGGTGGCATGAGGGCCCGACGTCCTGTAGTGGGACCTGTGCTCACAGCCCAGCACCGTGCAGCTCGATTGGAATTTGCCAGAGAACACCAGAATTGGCAGGTTCGCCATTGGCGCCCCGTTCTCTTCACAGATGAGAGCAGGTTCACACTGAGCACATGTGACAGACGTGAAAGAGTCTGGAGACGCCGTGGCGAATGTTATGCTGCCTGCAACATCATCCAGCATGACCGGTTTGGTTTAATTGACTTGGTGTCATACTGTGATGATTAAGTGTTCCCTTAATTTTTTTGGGCAGTGTATATGCTACCCCTTGGTGATATTATTTGGGCACATGGGGTAGATTTTCACTGCTATGCGGACAATACGCAGATATACATTTCCATGAAACCCGGCGAGGCACTACCACTTTCTCGATTAGAGGCTTGTATTGCAGATATTAAAGTCTGGATGCTTTCCAATTTTCTGCTCCTAAACTCAGAGAAAACCGAAATGCTGGTTTTAGGTCCTAAAAAACAAAGGGAGAAGTACATCTACTTAAAATGTTGATGGTTGTTTAGTCGTTCCAAATTCAGCTGTGAAAGACATAGGTGTTACTATAGAACCAGATTTAACCTTTAGCACGCACATAAAAACATATCTAGAGTAGCTTTCTTTCAGTTAAGGAACATAGCTAAAATGAGGCACTTCCTATCAGAAGAGGACGCAAGGGGAATTGATCCATGCTTTTGTTACGTCTAGGCTAGATTACTGTAATGCTCTGCTATCTGGCTGCCCTATGTCTTTGCTAAATAATCTGTAGCTTGTGCAGAATGCAGCCGCTCACATTTTAACTAGAACTAAGAAATATGAGCATATTACCCCAGTACTAGCATCACATCATTGGCTACCAATTAAGTATAGGATAGACTTTAAGGTTTTGCTTCTGACCTTTAAAGCTTTAAATAGACTTTCACCAGTGTATATATGTAATCTGCTTTTACCATATAAGCCGAAAAGATCCCTTCGTTCCCAAGATGCAGGCTTCTTAGTAGTCCCTAGAATATCTAAAAGCTTGACGGATGGTAGAGCTTTCTCCTACAGAGCGCCACTACTGTGGAACACCCTGCCAAAATTTATAAGGAAATCGGACAGTCTCAATATTTAAGTCTTGATTAAAAACGCATCTTTATGATCAGGCTTATAACGAGTTGTAGTCCGGAGACAGGACCAGAGAAGCTTTTAGCCATAGAGTAATGTGGGGTGGCATCCTTTCCTTACTGTCACCTGTCAACAGCTGTGACCCCATCTTTCTGGGTTGTTTCTTGATAGGTGGGTAGGATTGTTTTCCCTCTCATGACTGGATGGGTTCTCAAACTCTGTCTTCATAGCTATGCATCCATAGATTACTTCTGAATCTCCAAAATCTCTCATTTAAATATGGCTAAATGCGACTGGAGTAATTTACATAATTACTCTTCATTGATCACCCGCAAAGTGTGAAATGATAACATGCAAATACTTTGGCTGCGCCCGCAAAATAGCATCTTATTTGGGATCTTAGTAAATCGACCCCTATCAGTACAGACAATCTGAAAGAAAACTCAAATTCCCAATGTTCATGTGTTCTGAAAGTTGACATGGTTGTGCACATTACTGAGTGCATGAGTATTTTGTTAAAAAAAAATTCAAGATATGGAGATGCTGACAAAATGTTACTCTGCTTAAACAAATATTTAGTATAAAATAGTGTCTATGTTTATGACAAAGATTTAAAGCAGAGGGAATTGCTAGACAAATATTGTAAATATGAAGAAATGTTCTGAAGAACAGATTTATAAAAAGTTTTGAGGCCCAACAATTAAGACCTCAAACAGAGTCCAGATGAAATTATGTTTTGTCTCTGAGAACCAAACTGATATTTGAAAGTCTCTAAAAGCTGGTTCATGCCAACCCCTCTTACCGTTGACACTTGCACCTTCGTTCGGGTTACTGAAGCCATCTCCCTTGACTTTAATTCTCCTCAGGATACCGCCATCTTCTGTCAGCATCTCACCTTTGTAGTTGAGAAGTTCAACCTGAAAGAGCAGATGGCGATGTTAGGGTGGATTTAGTTTATTATCGTTTATTTATACAGGGTAGGTTGACTGAGGATGCATGCTCTTTTACAGCAATGCCCTGTTAACGCCACCCACAATTAGCCTAACCTGAACCTGCATGTCTTTGGATTGTTGGAAGAACCCAGTGTACCCGGAGGAAACCCACACGGTCACAGATAGAACATGCAGACTCCACACAGAAAGGCCCAGGCCGTAATTCGAACCCAGGAGGACCCATGTTCTAAAATGGAAATTCCTAATGTGTTAATACTTCCGTGTTCATGGTAGGAATAGTGAAGTAAGGGTAAGACAGTTCTGGCATTACTTTGCAAGTCGAAAACAGACGGATTCCACCTGTCACAACGTACATTACTAACAACTATAGAACAACACTAATAATAATTGGAGGGTGCCTTGTGGGTTAAGTAGGAAATAGTATCCTCCAGTAACCATCCGTACTGTTCTAATGATATCATAAACAAGATCTTCAACAATACCAAATCCTCGTGCAATGGGCAGTATAAGAACTTTTTTGCGTTCAGGATAAAAAATAAAATAATAAAAAAATCTCACCAGAATAATAAGTACTAAACATAGAAGTACTTATTTTCTTATAATAATTGAAATAGTTATATTTTTGTGATATAAATATTAAGACTGATGTTTTATGAAAAATAATGAATTTTGATTGCACTTTTGTCTTTAATAGATAGAGAACAGAGAGTATGGCTAATGTGCCGTACACTTTCAGGAACAAAGCTTTACTGTGTCATAACCAGGAGCTACAAATTTCAACATTAGCATGAGAAATCAGTCGAGTCATTATTGCTGAAAATGTGAAGGCCTCGTCAGAAACTAAACCATTTGTGAAAAATGAAGAACTCAAAGATGGTACACATGGCAATGAGCCAAATTTGCATCACCAAAACTTGAATTGTACCAAAATAAGTTTATGAGAAAAATTATGGAATGTAAGAATGTAAAACATGTTCTCAACAACCTTAAACCTGTCTCATGCACCCCCTTTTTTGAACGCAAGCACTAAAATAATATACCCAAAATAAAATACTGTTCTTGAACCCCTTTGACAACAGGCATAATCCTCTTCTGTAGAGTAACCCTTAGGAGTTTCCAAGAATCAGGATTACTGAAGTATTACTGAAACAAAGTAACAAAAACTCAAACACAGTAGAAGTGGACGTTTTTTTCTTGCCTAAAAGATAAAAAATGTTGTGTGGATACAGATTCCTGTGGCTGTGCCTGGTCAGCTGAGAAATTTGATCCTTCCAACAAAAATGTGTATTCTGTATTGTTTTGTCTAAGATATGTCTAGGTGGGTTTCAAAAAAGGCCATTTTTATTTATCAACTTTATTGATTTTTGTAAATATAAGCTAATTCCGAATTTGATGCCTGCAACACGTTCCAAAAAAGTTGGGACGGGGGCTAAAAAAAGATTGGGAAGTTAAAACAAAAACACCTGTTTGGAACATTCCACAGGTAAACAGGTGATGATATTATGACTGGGTGTAAAGGCATATCAAAAGACTCTTGATGTCTTCTTTTCAGGTACTCTTCCAAGCGATACTATAACCTCTCTGCATTTCAATGGATCTCTATGGGAATTGGGATCTAGTCCCACACATATTAAGGGTTGTTTCTCCTGACCTATTTTTTTATTGAACTCTATGAAAAAATAAGTCAGGAGAAACAACCCTTCAAGTGATCCATCCGTATCTACTGCATATCTGGCAGGCTCGTTTGATACCTCAGACACTTGCTGACTTACAGCGATTTAGCCAACCATGGGTTCCATACTATTCCCGTGTAATTTACAGCTTAATCTCGTCCCACCCCCCAATTCCTATAGAGATCCAGTCAAACGCAGAGAGACTATAATGTCGCCTGTAAGAGTACCTGAAAATAAGATATCAAATGTCTTTTGATATCCTTTTATACCCAGTAATGATAGCATTACCTGTTTACCTGTGGAATGTTCCAAACAGGTGTTTTTTATTTTTTATTTTTTTATTTTGCAGGCATTAAATTCGGAATTAGCGTATAGTTACAAAAAATATCTTACAAATCACTGCTTTCTGCTTTTATGTGCATTTTATATACTGTCCCAACTTTTTAGAAATTGGGGTTTGTATCTATTTTTGTACATCTCAACAATACCATACAAACTACTTACAATTTCTTTAATTTTTCCTTTTTTTTCCACCAAGTGTTAGGGTTGGGTACCGTTCACATTTCAACCGATACCGGTACCGGTACCCAACCTTTTTTAGTAGTTTACTTTCTCTGTAATAACAAAAATGTAATTTCAGTTGTAAAAAATAAGTCCAAACTTCTCAATTTCAACATTCTTATTTATTTAGAACATTTTACACATCACACAAAATAAAACCCCTTCCTACTTCCTTTTCCCATCCCAAACCCGTCCCTACAACCTCCAACCTGTCACAGTCTGTCACCACCAGGGCATAGCGTGAGAATGCTGTTGTGTGTGTCTCGGAGGAAGCACATGTGATATCTTTCTCAAGATGTGATATCCTTCCCAAAATCCATAGGTAAATCCAGGCAGATCAAGCGTGTTCTTCGATCGCCAAATGTAGATTCACCAGTTTGCATAGTTAGGCCTGTCATGTGAGATAGCTAGCTGGAGAGGATCACACTAGCCGTTTTTCCACTGTGGGCCAAAAGCGTAGGAACCAAAGCACTGGGGCTAGAGTTCTTGCATAATTTCCACTGGGATTCAGGCAGGCTGTAGTAGCCCACCTGTAACCATGGCAACAAAGCAGAACATCTTTTTTGGGTCTCAAAGCCAAAACAAAAAACATTGAGTCAGTAGATTTCGCACTTTATTAGCTGAGTTAAATGTAGACTAGGCATAGTATGCATTATTGTCCTAACCAATAAAATGATTGTTTCTACCTTAATATAATATAATCATTTGTACATGTAGCTAGTATCAAGAAAATAAGTGTCAGCATAAGTAGTCAGCTAACGTTATGCCAAGCAAATATATTTAGACTACCACAAACAACTTGGCTAAAACAAAAGCGTCTCTCCCAAGAAAATCAGTGAGAGAGCTATCCCCATTGTAGCACCTTAACTTGGGAAGTTAGGCATGAGGTAGCACATACCGTTAGCAAACTTGTTTTAAAAAGTCCGCTAACGTTAATTCTAGCGAGCAAAATTAATCATTGCTGATCGCGGTGCTGACAAGGAAAATAAGTGTCAGCGTAAAAAAAAATTGTTTTAAGCCAAGCTCACACTAACGTTACACGACTTTAAAATCTTTACAAAAACCTGTTCGAGGAGGGCAGCTCAGATCTAACAACTGTCAAATTAGTTTTTTTTTTTAAACATGTTTTGGTGAGATATCACTTATTTTTGTGTACTAATGTAATGTATTTGGTAGCTAACTAATGATGCAAATGCCTGAAGATAATGACATCAAGAGAGACATGCATACAGACTACATGCCAACACACGCATGCATTGTAGACATAGGCATGGATTCTGTGCTTTAGCCTACCATGAACTACAAATAAACGAGTGTTTGCAGTAATTCTTATATACTACCTGAAGGAGGATATAAGCTTTCTAATGATACCAAAATGATCTCTCTAATCCAAATATCAAGCGAGTTATGTCCCATTATATTGAATGCAATCAAACCATGTTTTTGAGAAATTCCCCTTCAAAGTTCAGCTGCGAAAGTTGCTTTAACGTTACTGGAGCCTATAGGCCTATCTAGGCTACTGTATGTGACGATTCTGACATAACCTACATTTATTATGTTATAAATTTCTGAATGGTAGCCAACAGCCTCTTCTTCAACGGATGTGCAGTGAATAGTTTTTGAGATATGACACTTAACTAGTAGGGCCGAGATGAAAATTGCTTCTAGTGGGCCAAATTTAATAGAGTTAACTGATTTCGTAAATCCTGCACTTGAATTTAACAACTGTTGTCTTGTGTATACTACAGACTCAAAAAAACTGCAAATGAGACAAGACAAAAATAGTAACAAAAAAAAATAAAATAATCGCCAATCCAGTGGGTTGCCAGGCTAGGTAGCCTATGTGAGTAACCAGCTAGAGACCAGCAAATTCAGTTGCGAATCCACTGGGAGTCTAGTTACTGTAGGCATGCGAGTTACCAGTCTAGAAATTATAGTGACCAGCCAAGTACGTCGCAAATCCAGTGGGTAGCGATGCTAGCCTCGGCGAATCAAGCCGGCTTCTCATTTATAGGGTTCCATTTGTGGCAAAAATAAGTTCACTGCTTTGCACTATACATTTGTCGATGTCTACTGGCGATGCCTGTTGTTCTTAGGTTACAAAGCATCTGTTGATGTATATTGCTTTGTCATTCTCAAGTAGTTTTGACCATAGATATATATATAGGTGCAGCTCAAAAAATTAGAATACAATATTTTTTTATTTTTTTATGTCAGAAAGTGAAACTCATATATTATATAGATTCATTACACATAGAGTGAAATATTTCAAGCCTTTATTTCTTGTACTTTTGATGATTATGGCTTACAGCTAATAAAAACCCAAATTCAGTGTCTCAGAAAATTAGAATATTACATAAGATCAATAAAAACTGATATTTTAAACAGAAATGTCAGCCTTCTGAAAAGTATGTTCATTTCTATGCACTCAATACTTGGTTGGGGCTCCTTTTGCATGAATTACTGCATCAATGCGGCGTGGCATGGAGGCGATCAAGCTGTGGCACTGCTGAGGTGTAATGGAAGCCCAGGTTGCTTTGATAGCGGCCTTCAGGTCGTCTGCATTGTTGGGTCTGGTGTCTCATCTTCCTCTTGACAATACCCCATAGATTCTCAATGGGGTTCAGGTCAGGCGAGTTTGCTGGCCAATCAAGCACAGTAATACCATGGTCATTGAACCAGCTTTTGGTACTTTTGGCAGGGTGGGCAGGTGCCAAGTCCTGCTGGAAAATGAAATCAGCATCTCCATAAAGCTTGTCAGCAGAAGGAAGCATGAAGTGCTCTAAAATTTCCTGGTAGATGGCTGCGTTGACTGTGGACTTCAGAAAACACAGTGGACCAACACCAGCAGATGACATGGCACCCCAAATCATCACTGACTGTGGAAACTTCACACTGGACTTCAAGCAACGTGGATTCTGTGCCTCTCCACTCTTCCTCCAGACTCTGGGACCTTGATTTCCAAATGAAATGCAAAATTTACTTTCATCTGAAAAGAGGACTTTGGACCACTGAGCAACAGTCCAGATATTTTTCTCCTTAGCCCAGGTAAGACGCTTCTGACGTTGTCTCTGGTTCAGGAGTGGCTTGACATGAGGAATGCAACATTTGGAGCCCATGTCCTGGATTTGTCTGTGCGTGGTGGCTCTTGATGCACTGACTCCAGCCTCAGTCCACGCCTTGTGAAGCTCCCCCAAATTCTTGAATGGATTTTGCTTGACAATCCTCTCAAGGCTGCGGTTATCCCTGTTGCTTGTGCACCTTTTCCTACCACACTTTTTCCTTCCACTCAACTTTCTATGAATATGCTTGGATACAGCACTCTGTGAACAACCAGCTTCTTTAGCAATGACCTTTTGTGGCTTACCCTCCTTGTGGAGGGTGTCAATGACTGTCTTCTGGACATCTGTCAAGTCAGCAGTCTTCCCCATGATTGTGTAGCCTACTGAACCAGACTGAGAGACCATTGAAAGACTCAGGAAACCTTTGCAGGTATTTTGAGTTAATTAGCTGATTAGAGTGTGACACCATGAGTTTCCAATATTGAACTTTTTCACAATATTAAAATTTCCCGAGACACTGAATTTGGGTTTTCATTAGCTGTAAGCCATAATCATCAAAATTACAAGAAATAAAGGCTTGAAATATTTCAATTTCATTTGTAATGAATCGTTTCAAAAATATCACCCCAAATTACTGAGATACGGATTCACGCAGAACTACTATTTTCAGATGACTTGTTTTGTGCAAAATATGGTAGGTAATTTACGGTGGGGAATTTTGACTTCATAAATTACGGAAATGCAGATTCGCTGTGATCACAGACGACCTCCACAAATCACGTGAGGTCCACAGGTAATACTACTCAAGTGAATAGGGCATAAGACAATTCAAAATTACCTGAACGAAGCTATTTCAGCTACGGTGCAGGTGGATTTGAGTATTTATCTATTGAATATGCATAGGTGATTGTCATTGTATTCTATTTGGTGTTATTAATTTGAGAGAAGGCAGCTCAATTTAAATGGTACAACCACAGTGATGAGAAATATAAACCTGTTTTAAATGGCCACCAGCTCTTTTCTGCTTATAGCTGGTCAGTTGACGTGGTCATTGTTAAACAACTAAAAAATGGTCTAGCTCAACAGGTAAAGCAGGAAAACAATAGTGGGTTTGCTTCACCAAAAATTCTGGTCAGCAGCCGCCACTGTTTGAATCTGATTTCAAATTTTTCAAAGGCTAGCTTTCAGTTCTCCGAAGGCTTGCTTTCAGTTTATGAAGCTCGGATTTCAAATTAAATTCTCCAAAAGCTAGCTTTCAGTTTTTCAGTTTGTGCACATCGGGGCACTTCAGGAAAAGCAGTTGTTGGCAGACATCATCAATCTTTGGAGTGAGCACGTCACGGTTTTCATTTGGTTCCAGTTTGGTAGCTGTGGGTCAGCTGTGTAATGTTGAGATTCATTTACATAGTTAAACGTTATTGAGATAAATTATTGCCATATTCACATCATTATATTTTAACTACTTGTCAGTTAAGACTACTGTCTGTTTATCAGCTACGTAAGTTAGACTAACTTCATTAACGTTTGGTAACATTGTCATAAAATTCTTATCATGAAAATATACGACTTGTTTACATTCTTGGACAGATGTTAATGTAAATCTATCACGACGACGGCACTTTCACCAAGTCAGCAATTAAATTGGAAAATGTCCTCTTTGAAGAAAGAAAAAAAAATTATAAAAGAAAAAGGCTATGCTCTTACTGCATAGACCAACCAGTTTTTGCCAAAGCTGTATCATAGCCATCATAGCTCAAAGCTTTCAAAACCTTAATACCGCAGAAACCCTTTAAAAAAAAATATATATAAAAAATGTCGCTACGTAGCCTAGCCTATGCTATGATAGCTTTGGGACTAAACAGGCCACTTTTTCGTTCATTAAACTTAAATGTAAGATACACATATCCAGTTAGCACAAGTGGATTACACTAGGCTAGGCTTTCAATATCCTCTTTATTTCTGTTAGTATAAAAGTGAAAAAAAGTGTAACTACACCTTTTGTTATTCACCATACTTATTATTATTCCGCCACTTTTTATTATTCCTCCTACACCATTCACGCAATCGACACCATTCATACCTCATATTATACCTTCATACACCCTCCAGGTTGCTATAACTTTTTACCTTTATATCATATACACTTTTAAAGATAATTTACCTTTTATCGCCAAAAAAATTAATGGCAGTCAATGGGCACGTTTTGAAAATCGATGCAATAGAATGTGGATGCTGTAACATATTACACTGCTTATGACATCACAATGCCTTCCTCTACAACACTGTTATGACCCAACAACAATACTATACCAGATGATTTGACATTGGTCGCATTAAGTAACTGAAGCTAACTGAGTAGCTCACGGTGAGAATGCTCAGCGTGAGCACTGAGCGGATTTTTGAATCACTTAATGTTCTGTTCGACGTGAGCGCTGAGAAACTGTCAACAACCGTCTGATTTAGAAAAAATGGCGACGAGAAATTCCATAGCTAACGACGTAGCCTAAAACTGACTGTAATTGGTAACACTTTACAATAAGGGAACACAACCCATGCCTTTACTAATGCATGACTCAGCATGAATTAATGCACGATGTATCATGAACTCTGTGTGCCTCAATATTAATAAATGATCAAGGCATTATTAGTTCATGTGATTACTTTACACTTAATGTAGCATCAATTAATGAACATTAACTCACAGTTAAGTTATACATTAAGTAACATGTCATCAAAGTAGCTGCAAACCAGTTAGGTAGACAAAAGCTTCTCAGACCATCAGTGGTGGATTTATCCATTTTGGGGCCCCCAAAACTCTTCTTGACAGTGTGCTGACAAAGTTGTTCGCGTTTAAAACTACTGATAAGTGAAATTCAGATTTTTATAAATCATCAATTTTACAACAACCCCCCCCCTGGTTGGTCAACATATGACTCACTCAACATATGAGTCTGATTAGGAAACTATATAGTTTTCACCTGCTCTCTGGTAATAGCATGTAGCCACAGGGCTCGTCTTTTGGGATTTCTGATTTCTGAACCGGGCATACGTGCAAAATGCAAGTCGGGTTTTTTAAATTACAATGGCTGTGCAGTTCACAATGCAACAGCTTTTGGGAATTTTATATATTTTTTTTTTCAATCTTTGTTGTCTTCATCCTGCACCGTTGTTTTCTATGGGAGCGAGTCACAGAACGCTTCAGTGACGTATGACCAAGGTTCTCAATTGGCTGAGAGGACCTAATGACGTTTACTGGTCGTGTTTTAATCCCGCCCGATCAAAACCTTGCCGGATCAATTGCAGGCAATGGTGGAAAAAAAAGGCATATCTCAATTTAGGTATATCACTTACTGATATTTGGGTTATGTTTATTCCACCCCAGGATGACAACAATTAACCATTAAAAAGCTGAATCATGGATTTGAGTGGCCAGTCCCTTTAACGCAAGATAGCAAGACGCCAAAAATTATCCTGGTCACACCTCATCTGAAAACCAACCCAGTTCACTTGCTATGAGTGCAAGTTCGAACAATGTGAGCACTGGATGGTAAAATGACCACTGCATCAGTCTGAAACTAGCAAAAACACATGCGTTTTCGTTACCGCTGCTTAGCCAGGTGTAAAATAAGAGCCCAATGCCTCTATATCTACATATATCTAGCTCAGTTTAATGACCGTACATCAGTACATACTGCTATCTCTGCTTAATGTCCCTATATGAGTGCACCGAGATAGCTAAACTCAATGCCCCTATATCAGTACATACAGCTAGCTCAGGCATGTTGTTTGCTTTACCCACCTCGAACAGTAGTGTTGAGTTTGGGGGGACCTTTGGGGGGCTCCCTGCAGCTCCGTAGGCGTATTCTGGCTTGCAGAGGAACAGGGAGATTTCCCCTTTCTGCATAGTGGACAAACCAATATCCCAGGCTTTGATGACTTGACCTGTGCACATTCAGAGGAGATACATTACATACAATATCCCAGGCTTTTTAACACAGGTGCTGTATTGGAAATATAAAATGGTGGGCATGTGTTTGCACAAAAAAAGCAGAGGTACTCATGGTAGTGTTATGTTCTAAGTGGCTATAAAGCTGAACCTCTTTCTGAAGCAGTGAGTGGCTATAAGGCTGAAGCTCTTTCTGACACAGTGAGTGGCTGTAAGGCTGAACTTCTTTCTGACACAGTGAGTGGCTATAAGGCTGAACCTCTTTCTGAAGCAGTGAGTGGCTATAAAGCTGAGTCTCTTTCTGAAGCAGTGAGTGGCCATAAGGCTGAAGCTCTTTCTGACACAGTGAGTGGCTGTGAGGATGAAGCTCTTTCAGAAGCAGTGAGTGGCTGTGAGGATGAAGCTCTTTCAGAAGCAGTGAGTGGCTGTGAGGATGAAGCTCTTTCAGAAGCAGTGAGTGGCTGTGAGGATGAAGCTCTTTATGAAGCAGGGACTGCCTGTACAGCTGAAGCTCTTTCTGAAAGGTGCTGCCCTATGCTTAACGGCTGTTGAGTACCTTTTCCAAGGCTGAAGGTGAAGGGCTCTTTTCGATCCAAGCTGGAGTCAAACTTCTTGCCATTGAGCAGTTTACCAGTGTAATGAACAAACATCTTGTCCCCGATCATTGGCCTCTCTGTCTCCACGCCCGGCCGCTTCACAACCTACATCACAGGAGAACAGAGGCCTTTCAGAAAAACCCAGTGTGCAGTGATTTTACCCACCTGAAAGGTTCTGCAGCTCTTGTCCAGCTAAACATCTCAGAAAGTACCACAGAAGCATATGCAACCTGCAAGTTTTGGTCATATTTTTTTATTTATTTTGAATGCATACAGGAATTTTCAAATGAATACATATTAATGTATTCTATTAAACTATGTTTTAAGTGCTTTGAACCAATCTGCCCACTGATGAAGTACATGTCGTTTGACAGCTGTCTAAAATTCTACTTAGCTTTAACCCTATTAGCTTTGGCCCTTTTAGAGGCAATTTTCATAGTTTCTACTCGTCTCATTAAAGTGTCAGTATCTCAAAAACTATTCACTGCACATCCATGGTTTAAAGCTCAAATTGAAGAAGAGGCTGTAGCATTCAGAAATTTGCAATGGAATAAATATTTTTCAGAATCGTCACATAAAAGTAGCTTATATAGCCTACATAATACACATAATTGAGACGTCGACGACAACTACTAGGGGGCCACCGTGGATAGGGATAATGAAGGTTTTGTTTGAAACATTTTGCACTTAGAAACGTATCGTGCTTGCTCAGCTAACATTAACCATACTCCCAGAGCATTGTGCAGACCTGGCTAGCTGACGAAGTATTAACTCAGCTTGCCATGCTTATGTTCAGTTTATAACGTTAGGTTGCTAAATCTGCCCATATGCAGAAGGTCTGTAAAAATCATATATGATCATACTTGCAAAGTTTTATAAAAAAGTCTGTCTATGTTGATTACTATTATATTATATATTTGTTTTTAGCTCTATTCAGATGGGATACGTTTTCAGGTCAATGTCTGTAAAATAATTGTTATCACGTCTGTAATGTTAATGATTTTCTCGAGACTGTTATCTCCGTAATCAGTGTCTAGAAATGCAGAGGTGGGAGTGTCTACTCCATCACACAAAAAATGTTCCATGCATCATAATGTTACACATAACTATGGTTGATTTGCTTATGGGCAGATTTAACATTACCAACTTAACGTTAAAATTGAACTACCGTTAGTTAACGTTATACTGGTTAAAAATGTCATCTTAAAACAATCACTCTTCAACTGTGTTGTGTTGGTAGGATTTAAACGTTACTTTCTGCCAAAACTATATTCAGCGAAATATCTGGCTATTTTGAAGACGAACCAACGAAACGTTAACATTGTCCTAGTGTTACATTGCTTGGCACTGTTATGGTTCCGTGTGTGGCTTGTAGTTAATGTTACTAGCTGGCAAACGTTTATGTTAGTTGATAGCTCACACGGTGTGGCGCTTGTAGCTTCATTAACGTTATAGATAATATTGTGGACATGTCTAAAAGCAGTAACTTTAGTTGGCCTAGCTAAGTTAATATAAATTTTTGCCCAGATGCAGTGGCCGGGCCTACATGTAAAAATGTAAACTAGTGATAAAAAGCGCTTGTGCAAAATTACAATTTTGTGGTAAAAAGTTGAAAACCGGGAAGGGAAATTTCAAGTAATTACAGTACAAAGTTTGCTGTCTGAGCCTCCGTGAGTTTATGGTGGGAGGTCGCATTTTGGACGTGGTTAACGCGGCGTTCTAGCTGCACAACTGGGGACTTAGTGCCATGGACACCCTTTGCAAGAATGTTTTGGCTTTGCTAGCAAACATAGCTAAAACAGCGAACTACAACCATAACTTTTTAACTTTTAATTGTATATGTTTATCATTCAGTATCAGTATGTTGACCGCATTTCATGATGAACTAGAAATAACCGCCTTGTGGTTCTATGCCAACAAGTCAGGTTGCAGTTTACATCCATGTCTGTCCAGAATAAAATATATGTAGTGAAGTAAACGTTGTCACTGATGTCACAGTGAAGTTGACCTTTGAACTTTTGGATATAAAATGTAATCACTTCATCAATTTATCCTATTAGACATTTGTGTGAAATTTTGTCAGAATTAGCTTAGGAATTCTTGAGTTAAAAACATCTTTTGTGAGGTCACAGTGACCTTGACCTTTGACCACCAAAATCTAATCAGTTCATCCTTGAGTCCAAGTGGACGTTTAGCCCAAATGTGAAGAAATTACCTCAAGGCGTTCCTGAGATATGGCGTTCACGAGAATGGGACAGACGGACGGACGGTCGGACAACCCAAAAACATAATGCCTCTGGCCACGGCTGTCGCTGGCACGAAGGCATAAAAACGAAAGTTGAAGTGCTTTAAAAGCAAAAATTATTTGTTTGTGGACACCTGTGCATATGTTTAAAGATACAGGTCAATTGGCTGAAATGTATAATATCTCATAGGCGTTAGCGCCCAGTGAATAGGCCTGTTGTTTCACCAGCAGGAGGGGTGATACTTTTAAATCTCCTATTCATTGAATGAATGACATAATTAGTATTCATACCTTGCCGATTACCATTGACTGCTTAGTAGGTAATGTATTAACAATCAATATTTCATTGGTTTTAAGCAAATAAAAAACTTGTTTGACTGTGGTCCCGGCAAATGCACGACCTGTCGAGTGGCAAATAAAAAAAGAAGCAGCAATTCAAAGCATTTAGCCTCCTGTTCGTAGAATGGTAGCAACGCAGACGAGCGCAGGAAATGGCAGACCAGGCAGATCTTGAACATTATCCATCTTCTTTATTAGCACCATGGGAAGTTACAACAACCATCTGTGTCTTCCAGTAGCAGTACTTATTCACCCAAAGCGGACCAACTTGAAACCACGCCACAGGAAACAGGTGGGCAAGAAAGATTCGCTGCTACAGGATGATTAATTGGGCTTCATAAGAAAAACAACAAGACAGTCAACTGTTTCAGCCAAAAGGGGCCATAAAGACTGGCCAATTAATAAGTACGTTAGTAAGCTGATAAGAACCAACATTACAGTTTTTATAACATTACATTGAACAGCAATTCATTATTCAATCCCCTAGGGGTGAGTGTTTGTAATGTAACAATTCCAAAAAGTCTCCCTCTGTTTTAATAGTCAATCAATATTTCCTCCCGTAGTGGGCAATTTTATTTTTTCAATACCACAAAAGTTGAATTCAAAGATGTAAGGTTTATGGTCATTAAAGTGAACAGCAACCGCATAATCCCTATCATTTCTTTTTATAGTGCTTTTATGGTCACTCATTCTTTGTATTAGAGGTCTACTCGTTTTGCCAATATATCTTAAATTACAAGGACAGGCTATCATATAAACAACATGGGTAGAAGAACATGTGATCACATAATTTATTTCAAGTACTTGTGGTATGGTGTGCCCTATACAATTTTGGGTTTGTCTGGGTATCACGGGCTGTGGTCTTAAGTTAGCATGAACCAAGTAGTCACAAATGTTTTTTCCACATTTAAAAACAAACATTGGCTCATCTTTAAATACAGAGTGGAGGGAGGTATCGGATGAAAGGACATGCCAGTGACCTTTTACCATGTTCTTGAAAATGCTTGCCTTTGGGGTATATGTGGTAATGAAAATAACAGGGGCCGCAAACGCACTTCTCTCACGATGTGAGGCACACACACACACGCACACACACATACAGTTGAAAATGTGCCTTTTTATTAATGATTGGGTGACTCTTAAAAGAGCCTCCTTTAGCATGCAGTGAGCCTATTCAGTCTGAAGGGCGGGGGAGATACCGGGCCAGGCCGACCTACATGCTCTGAAGGAATATTGCGTTGCCCTTGGCGCTCAGATGCACTCCGTCACCCCGGTACATAGACTTATCATTCCACCTAATGTATGGGTGGCAAATGCAAACCATGTCATGAGTGAGCAGGAACCTACCGATGCCGCGATTGAGCGTCCACCGTGCCCTAAAAAAATCAGGCTCCAGACATAAACACACAAGCAGCCTTGCGTTCAAAATCTTTTTTTCCCCTCACTCAGGCTATGACTGAGAAATAACGGTCATTTCAATCTGTTTATGTGCATTTGGTGTCTTTTACCAAAGCAATTAATATGTTTTAGGCTATTACTATTAGGGCTGGGTATCGTTAGAAATTTTTCAATACCGATACCGATACCGATACCTGCTGTTCGATGCCGATGCTTTTTTCAATACCTTTTTTTGCAGAGTGTAAACACATTTTTTTTAAATATCCCAAAAGATCGCGCCCCGGACCTGCCAGTTCCGAGCATGGTCGGTGCCCTGTGGGAGCGGCAATTGGCGGCTGCTTCCGGGTGGGGGGAGGGGCTCGGAGAGAATCGCTGCGCACAGAAGGCCCTGGGCGAGTTGGAATCACGGTCAGGAGCTCGAGGAGTCGCGCCATGTAGAGGACATGGCGCCCTCCTTCCTACTACCGGCTGACAGGGTTGTATAGCGGTGGTTCTCTAGCGGTTGCTACATGGGGGGAATTGAATTAGAATAGGGATTCAATTGGCTACTAAATTGGGAGAAAAATGGGAAAAAATCAGAAACAAATTTTTTTTTAAATAAAATAATAATATCCCAAAAGAATTATCATTTAATAAAATAAGCCAAAACTTCTCAAATGCTTCGGTGTTTAATATTGTCAACTCAAACAGCTGTATAAAATACAATATATAATGAAGAAAATTATGATTTAAATAAAAAAATATATGATCCAATAAAAACAAGAAAGAGGCCCCTGGTGGGACTAAAATGTGGTACTTAACAGATAAAATATTTGCCAAAAAGTACCGAAAATTGGCACCAAATACTTTTTCGATACTCTGACAGTTTTCGATACTTGGTGCAGTATGGACATGATTCAGTCGGTGCTCAAAAAGTATTGAAGTTCGATCCCCACCGCTAATTACTATTTAGCATAAATTACCGTAGGCTACATATCTGTCTGAAATACAGCGTCCAGTAAATCAGTACTTTCCATTTTCGGTGCAAAAACAAGCTGAGACTCGGAGGTCTGCTGGTCCAACAGATCGGCGATTACATTTCGTTTAGATTCGATGTGCGTAAAAACCATGACATTCAAATGAAAATACAAAAAAGGCCACTTAGCATTTTTATTTTCAAGTTAATGTACACATGTTATCTGACAATTTGAAAATGTTCATGCAAATCCATTTCACATTCAATTTCTCGCCCTTTACGACAGAACCCTGCCATAAATTAAATGAAAATGAAAAACCACATTTGCATTAGCAGTTTTCGTATTGTAATCTTCATTATTGTAATCATGATCCATGACAAAAAGGAAATGATAATTCAATTTGCCATTTAACATATCGTTTTCAAGCGTGAAAAGAGTGACATAAATCAAATGCAATGGCATTGCATCCGTTTACATTATCACGCAAAAACCCTGCCAAAACTCGTCTATTTCAGTTGATAGGCAGTTACCAGGCTAGATAGCAATATTTCATAGTTCTCTGTGTTTGGGGATTATAGACTAAATGAATTAAAAAGGAAACGAGGTAGCCTAAAAGTTACAATGAGTTATAGCCAGCCCAGTGTTAACTAAGTTAACTTTAGCCTAGTTCTCCTGCTTTCGTTAATCTGGTGCGGTAACTAGCCGATAGTCTAACGTTACGCGTTTGCATGGTAAAAACCAGCCAGCTATACATGGCAGGCTATGCCTGAAAAATATGCTACCATTTTCACCGTGGGCATTTGCATCAGGATTTCTATTAAATATTGTTTTCTTTTAGATGGCCTTACCCTTAAGCTATGTGCAGAGCAAAGGTAACATAGTCCACAGAAAGCCTGAGACAGCGATTTGAACGAGACACAGCCTGAGCCTATAGCCAAAGACGGTGGATTATTTTGTATGGTGTAGGCCAGGGGTTCTCAAACTTTTTGTTTATGCGGACCACTTTTTATTATCAAGGATTTTCGCGGACCACCTCATATGCAAACCGCAAAAATAAGTATATATTGTTACGAACCCACGGCTGTAAAGTCTAAGGTGATTAGACCCCCCGACCAAATGCCGGTGTTCCTTAACGTTATGCAAACCAAACTAATAGGCTATCACATTTAATCGGGAGGTTGCTTAATTTCGTTTTATTGCCATCATCGGAATTTGCTTTGCGCAATGCTTACAGGTAGCTCAGCAATATACAAAATATACAGTGCACAACTTAACAAAACAATTTTGGCGGTGTACAGAGACCGCGACACTGCATCTATGGAGGAAATTCGTGGATGTGGAGTTTGTGCGTTGGACTGCTTGGTGACACTGGACATCTCGGGACAGCGGGGGCTATTTTTAATCATGGCTGTATTGCACTTTCATTCACTTGATTGATGTAATGATTCTGTTGGATGTCTTTGTTTGATATGTTTGTTTGTGTGTTGTGGGTCCCACTGTCTATGTCTTTTTTGTTGTTGCTGGGGCTACAACTGAAGTTCCCTATCGGGAAATAAAACCCCGGAACCCTCCCAAATCTGGAACATGCATGGACTGAAGTAAAAAGAGCTGTTCTGGGTTTTATTGAGTTATCCAGCTAGTACTAACTCAGTAATCCTGCTTCGTAGTATACCACCTTGGTATGTAAAGTGCTTGTGCAGTTAATATGGGAGCAAAGTGATACGTTACATGTTAAAGTATTAACGGTAGGCTACAGTAGCCTACTTCAGCAATAAAACATTTTAGCTCGATGGATAGAATATAATAACTTTTTTTTTCCCGATAGGGAACTTCAGTTGTAGACACCATAAAAGGCAAATCAGTTCAACACATAAAGTACATTTACCGTTACTTTCATTATTACTTTCAAATACATTGTTATTTGGTGCTTAATATAGTAACGTTACATTTTATTTTCGCCCTCTTCTGGATTCTCATATTGCTCGCACCCTGCCTGGCCAGCGCAGGTAGCTAATGTTTACAGTTTATCCAATCTATTTGTGAGACATCGTACAACGTAGCACCCCTAGCAATGTAATAATAGTTCAAATGAACACTGTTTTGATGTTCACAATATGCTTGACGTATCGCATTAGGTTAACATTAATGTTTCGCAGGCGTAGCAGTCGATCACACAAATTATATAGCTACTAACGTTAGCTAAACCAAGCGATTAATTCACTTTTAACTTTCTAACATTAAGCTAATGCACATAAATGTACATTAGGTCAGCTAGTTATGTATATATTAACTGGCTAACTTTATAATTTGTTCATAAAACGTAATTTACCATTAATGATCCGAGCCTATGCTGTAACGATCCGAGCCTGGTTGCTGTCTAAATCCAGCTCACTCCTCACTGCTTTCAACCACCAGTCTCTTCTTTCGGTCGTAAAATTTAGTTCGTTCACCCTGCCTGGTAGTTTAGCTACTATGGTGAGTACTCAGATTATCATGTAAAAGGACATTTTCGCCTTTTCCCAGTTTTATTCGCACATCAGTACGCAGTGCAGAAGTTCGTCATTGTAGGACAGCAATCATAGTAGCGTTAGCATGAAACTCGTTTCATGGAGTAGCGAACACTACTAGTTCAGTGGTAACGTCAAGCGTCTCTGTTAGGGTTGGCCCTATTATTGCAAGATAGTGAGTAAACACATTCACGTTCATTCATTATTTTTTTACGGACCACCTGCAGTACCCTCGCGGACCACAGTTTGAGAACCGCTGGTGTAGGCTATAGGCTAATTAAATGTAAAAAATAATTGAAAAAATTATAATTGTGTAGGCCTATTCCGCAGAGGCTATGTTGTGTAGACTATCATTCATGTCTTTACCCAGCAGATGGCAGTAAAAGACAGCAATTCAGCTTCATTTTAATTTGGTGAAAACAATGAGAAACGATCCCGGGGCATTTTAATTTGTTCAATATAAATAGGCTACATGGGTATTGAGAGAACAATGTTGCATATTCATTCAGGCTAATCCGAAAAAACCCTGCAAAATAAAATAGTGTGTGTGAGAGAGGGGCAGTTGTGAGAGCAGAAAGGGGAAAAAACAAAGTACTGACACAAGAAGCCATGCTTTGGAATAAACACATTGCAGAGATGCCTTGTCATTTGGTTATTGTTGTCCTACCTTTAAGACATACACACACACACACACACACAGTTGTTTTGATGTACCTTCGAATAAATGATTGTTACTTTGTTAATAAATGATGTTGTTTTTTATTTATATATACAGTGCCCTCCACTATTACATAAAAGATGAGTAAAAAATGTTATTAAAAAATCCAACCTTTCATTGATGTATATATATTTTTTATTTTTTATTTATTTATTTTATTTATATCCCAAATAAGTTTCTATATTCAAACTACAACTTGTCTGAATAAATACACGTCATTACCTCAACAGATCCTTGGCTGCTCTCAAGTGTAGCTAGCAGCTAGTCGTGTCTGCACTCCTTTAAAACTTTTCCACATCAACTTGAAATGAAATTTAAGAATATGAATGAATACTATTTAAGACTAAGGTCTTTGTAGCTTGCTAGCCAGCAAGCTAGTATGGCAAGCTGTTTTAACATGTATTCAACTTCCATAGCTAGCTACTTTTATTAGTCCCAATTAGCTGCCTATATTCCTAGCTAGCTGGCCATATATGACATATATATATATGACCACAATTGCCTAGCTAGCTGCCGTTTGAAGCTACATTTTCTTTTGTAGGCAAAATAAAATGTTCTAGGCACTTAGGACGTAGCTAGCTAGTAGCTAGGCAATCGCCGTACCTAGCTAACTTAACTCAAACGGCCAGCCAGCTAGGACATTGGGCAGCTAGTTTGGACTAATTCTGCTAAATTAAAACAACTTGCCATGAGCAATCGTTAGCTTGCTAGCTAAATGTTAAAATAACTTGCCATGAGCTATCATTAGCTTGCTAGCTAGCTAACCCAGCATTGCCAATCATGACTGGGGAGACAAAGTTAATCAACCACCCCATCAGAAACACAAACGAATGGGAGAGTAGGGCGATTGTGGACGGGAGGGGGTGGAATAGCTAAATGAATATCTAAATTGATAAGCTAGCTAATGTCTTCGAACAATAGTAGCGCTCAGATCTTTTTTAAAACAACCAAAAAAAAAAACGCAACCTGCGACATCAGAAAGGACCAGCCTAAATCACGTATGTAGACCTATATAAGCAGGCAGCTCTGGATTTTGCTTTGCTCCAGGAGGTAGCAAATAGGCTACAAAGCGCTGGGGCCTTAGTTGAATGCGGGAGGATGGCAGGCTCGGAAAAACTGTCCAGATGGTGAGTGACGTTTACGGAATGCAACCGATTGCTGTAGTAATGTTGTTCACTTTAGCAAAACATTATATTTAATTTATATTAATTGCGTGTGTGGTTAAAAAATCGCAAAGAGTGAATTTCTTTGTGGAGATTATCTTTATTTACAAAACGTGAAAACTCTTTTAGGCTTATATTAACCACAGACCTTATATTCGGCAGGAATCCGAAAACCCCATGTTAAAACCCCATTGGAAATCGGCGAGGGAACCCATGCCCGGAAGAAACCTCCGAATTGGCCTACAAAAATACGTCATGACTGTAGCACTCGTCACACTGGTTTTGGAAGTAAATTCCCCATTCATTTAGAGCAGGGGTGTCAAACTCAAATACACAGTGGGCCAAAATTAAAAACTGGGACAAAGTCGCGGGCCAGATTTTATATTTATTGAAAAAAAGCATGTTTTCCCTTCTTTCTAGATATAATAATGAACCTTTTCATATGGGAACAAACTTAAGTTTTACTTAAACACTGAATCTGGAACAAGCAAAGCTTAATACTATAAACACCTGAGAAATCAAATTTCAAATAAAAGACACATCAGTGGCATTCATTTCTTAAATAAAAATAATATTATGCCTCTTTCTCCATCTGTAGCCTTTTCAGTTAATTTTCAATGGAATAATTTTTTCACAGGCCAACAACAACAAAAATAATAATAATGAGGATAATTTCCTTCAATGAAAATCCAACAATTCAATTTTTGAGAGGGGTGTCTTACATCTGCCCGAGGTGACTGGTAGCATGAGGTTGCGAATGAATGAAAACAGAGGAGGGGATGCTTGCGGGTCTTGACGCGCCAAGGCACTAGCAGAGCATTCTGGGATTTGTAGTATTAGCGGTGCATGCGTTACCGGCGGGCCAACTCAAATTGAAATTTGATATTATCTCGCGGGCCAAATATAATTACACGGGCCAGAGTTTGACACCCCTGATTTAGAGGGTAGACATTAACTAAAAGTTACTTTTAAACCATTTCTAGTGATTTTGCCGTTAATTTCCTGGATTGTTCAACAGGCTTGAGCACCTGCCGTTTGGCCTGCTATAGAGAAGTGCCCTTTTTCAGTAAAAATTGTAAAAAAAAAATACATAAATAACTAAATTCTTGTTTGCTCACAGCCTGCCCTGCCGAACAGATATATTGATTGAATCAAAATATCAGGTCGGGAGATTGGTGCTCCCCGGCGATGCCCTCTACCTCTACCCTCCCTCTTGGTTTCCGCCGCAGCGGCGAGCACTGTGTGGGCACCGAGCCTTTCTATGGTGAAAGAACGCACGCATACGCATGCATAGGCACTCGACAGTCGTTAGTCAGTCAGTGTGATGAGTTACTTTGAGGCAGACATCAGGTATGTGGCCAAACAAAGTATAAATATACTGTTCATTTTCGTTTTATATTGATATTAATGCGCTTTAGAAATTGCTTGACACTATTTGGCAAGTACGGTCTATCTATGCTTGAACTATTTAGCAGCTCAAAATGTGCCAACTAGCTATCGTTAGCGTTGATACCTTTTGCTAGTAATGTGGGAATCAGTGGAATATGGTCGAGTTCTTGTGTCCCATCCACTGAACTTAAAAGAACTGTCCCATCACACCTCAGTAGTTTTAATGTTGTCTTATTGTCTCGATAGCTAGTTAGCTAATGTAATACGTAACATGTGAGAATAATTTATTGAAATACACATTTATTTGCATGTATCATTCATTAACTGTCATGTAGCAGTGTTTGAACCAACCTCAGTCATGGGTTTGTTTTAAATAAATTATTTCACGGACCGCCAAAGGGAAATCGCGACCGCCAAAATGACAATAATTGAGAAAACGGCAAATAAGTTCATATCCAAATGAATTACATTTTTTGGGTGCAATAAGGTCTTTCGGCTAGCGGATGGCGATGTATATTGTACTAGTCGCCAGTGGCGGACTTAGTCATTTTGGGGCCCAAGGCAAACACAGGCATGGGGCCCTCACACAACCCTTGCTCTCCCCCCTTTTCAATCCTTATTTATCTAAGAAAGATCAGTTGTGATGCATGTATCATCATCATCATCATTGCTGCTGGAGCAATCTAGGTTGGCACTGCCAGCAGCAGCAATGGGTAACGTTTAGGGATGTTCCTAACGACTAATTTCCCTGAAATTTGAAACTGTTAATCACATTCTTCAATAACCAAATCGTATTTTAAATGCCGCTGAAATGTGTGCCGCTTTGCGTCTTGCATTATGAACATTGCACATTATCCTACAAAACATGACAACTCACTAAATAAAAGTTAACAAATAACATTTATTGAAAACAATATTCAACGTAACAAAACATTTTTAGGAAACGTGCTTGATTATTACAACGGCATTTTCATTGGGTGAACGCGATCGCATAGCAAATACAGTAAAAAATAATAATCGGTCATCAGAAAAGTTACCAATAATAGGAACCCAAAAAAATAACAATTAGGCCGACTGATCGACGTGGCATTAGATTCGTTTTATTGGGCTATTCAACAACGCGATAGGCCTACTTACTCTTTCCACCTCGCTGGTTTAACTTGCAGGGCGAACAGGCTAATGAGTTTGGTTTTTTTCCTTCGTTTTTTTAAATTATTTTTTTAATCCGGCGTTGTTAACATTAGTAACGCATTCTCGTTTTTTTTTATGAAGCAACATTTGACCAGGAAAACATGAAATTTCAGTGCAAATAATGTCAATATGTAATTTAAATGTGTACATTAATAAAATAGTAAGTTTAACCGACTAGTATTTCTGGTGCCGACTAGCGAGGGTAGCAACGTTTAATCGGCTAGTCGACTAAACGTGCACATCCCTAGTAACGTTAGCTCCTCTTCGCTAGCATTAGCAATGCTAACAACACTAGTGCTAGTAGTCTCAGACTGACTCTGCTCTTCATTAGTGGCATCTGTACTACTACTAGCCGCCGTGAAAAATGTAGTTAGCTTTGGTAGTTTTGCCACAAACTTTTTACTTTCCTCCTGCTTCCTCCTTTTCTCAGCACCGCTTGGGTAGCTTCGCGTCATTTTCAGTTTTTAATAATAGCGCCGAGCTGAAACACGAATTGGCTACGGAATCATTTCCGCAGACGGCTCATCATGGAATAGTCCAATGTAGTGGGGACTGAGGGGGGGGGGGGGGGGGGGGGGGTGACTAAGACATTCATGAATTAGGCATTCTGATGCCATTTAGCGCATGAATTTTTATAAAGACATAATTAATTACTGGGGGGGAAACGTTTATGAGGCATTTAACGGGGCCCTTTGTAGTATGGGGTCAGCTTGGGGCCCCAGGCAATTGCCGACCTTTGCCTAATGGGTAAGACCGCCTCTGCTAGTCGCCTTCAAGATTTCAGTACTAGGAGATGAGTAGAAGAAGCAGAACCATAGACTGTATAGAAATGCGGCTCAGCTATTCTGTGGCAGAGTGCAACCTAAATCTTTGGGGCGACTCAGTAGAAAGACATAGCGTACGCAGCGAGTTGGATGGAATACGCTGCAATTTTGAATGAGGCTACATTTGAAGCCCTAACTTCTGAAAAGGTAAAAGCTTTAACCCGATCCACGTTGGCGCCCCATACTATAGTGGTAGATGTATCGGTCCCAATTACAGTATTTATGTTTGTCTTAAATTATTTTAAGAAAACCCGCAGGATTGATACTGCAGTGCAATTATTGTATATATTGGGTGCTATTCCCGTTTTGCCACTGCACAGACTGTAAAATGCATCGTTTACAAGAAAATCATGTTCAGATATAGCTAGAAACAATAATACTTTTTAAAAACGTTGTACAAATAGGCCTAAGCATTCGGCGTTTTCCATTGCTTACTGTAGGCTACTGGCTACCTGATGCACTTTCAGTTTAGAAGACACCTCATTGTTTTCTACAAAATCTCTCATAGCTATAAATATGTTAATGAAACCAAATATCTTACTTGTAGGCTATATGCAGCTGCCACTGTGTTATGATTAACCCTGAATAATTTATCTTGTTACGTTTCGCCAAAGTCCCGTACAGTCGACATTTCCTGAAATAACTACATCAACATAGACTATGTAAAAACACACACGGTGCTTTTGTAAGGTTTTTTTTTTACTTGTGTTTTACAGTGTTCTTTATTAATTTTTCTATTTGTGCGCTATCAAAATATCATAATTGGTATCATATTCAAATATTCAATTACCTTGATTTCTAAAACCTAACTCCGAAACACAACCCTACTGGTACTTTACAACCATAGCCTACATATATACTCCAAAAACTGTATTTTCGGTAAAATTTATGGACCAGAAATTTGCTGCGTGCGCTCGCATAGCCTACGTACCGCCAAAAAACACATTCTCTGCCAGGAAAAACCCTGAATACATACATTTTAATATCCCTTCATTCCAGGCATATATTTATTTCATTATTTGAAAAAATCGCCTGCGTGCCCTTTTATGAATTTGGGCCCCTGCCCCTCTAACATCCTCTGCACGTGCCTGTTGTTCAATATAACGCCCGTTCGCAAACTATGTCGTTTTTCTGGACTGGCACTGTTTAAAAACTCAACATCCCATAATTCCCTCCCGACGAGCAGCATTATCTCCAAACATTGTAGCACACAGCTCCGTTTTTGAACACTTTTTTCTAACATTAGCTAGCTAGCTTGAAGGACTAAAAGCTAGAATTGATTTATGTGGTTAACCATAGCGTTGTTTCTGACCTTGTCGGGCAAGCTTCTCAATTTAGCAAGCTTACGTTAGCTCGTCTTCAGCGGCAGGCTGCCATTCTGCCAAAAATTTCCAGACGAGATGATATCTTATTAGTCGAGAACCACCCGTGCGTTGCAGTACTGGATATGTAGTCCGTTAAAGTGGACTACAAGTCGAACTACAAGTCGAACTACAATCAATAATCCATTACTTTCAACAAAAAAAAATTATAATAATTAGAACATGCGATATATGGTTTATATCCTTGTACCACACAGGCTAACCCAGGAACGTTTTGGCTCATTCTATAAATCAGACTTCAAGAAATAGTTGATAGTCTCCAACACTATCTGTCATAGGGAATTTACTTCCGAAAGCAGACTCCGTCCATGTCTGACATATTCAATTGAGTACTCACCCGTACGATCTAAGCTCTTCCTTCAAGTCAGCACTTTGGTGATTGGAACAAGGGGTGCAAGTGCGCAAGCGCGTAAGATGCATAGGTAAGAAATTGGACACCCTTGCATGGCTATATTTATATATATATATTTTTAGAAACCCACTCACCAAAATCGTCATTAGTCGTCCGTGGAACGTCGGCGACATCGTTTGTGTTGTCTGTGACATCCCTCAATAGCCAGAATGAAACATTATAAGACGTCTCCTCCGTATGTTGTTTATATCACGTTTTATTTGTGAATTAGGGTGAGTTAGATGATATAGTTTTATGTTTAACAATATTTTAAAGTTGAGCTATGGTTTTGTTCAAAATAGGCAGATCCACTGTCTAATGTGGATGTCCACTTGACGTTAACAGGAGAGCCAAGAATTACAAACCCGATTTGTTTTATTTAATCTGCTTGTCTGTGCAACGTTGGATGTCACCTGCTCAGTAAGTTTTTATGAATGAATCTCTTGAAGTTGAAATTCAGTACATGGCATGTTGAGATTAAAATAAAAAATAAAAATGCTGGAGGACATTGTAACGTTATAACCATTTCATCTTCTGCATAACAGCTAGCTAGAACAGCAGAGCTGTTTAGGAAAACCCAGTGCCGATTTATGTTTAATAATTGTATGTTAACTGTACTCTAGGTCCCGTATTTGTTATTTGATATTGTCGTGATTTTCTATTAACTCACTTGGTGACGTTGACGTGTAGGTGAAAGATCACGACAATAAGTAGCATTCAGTTCAGTTCAGTTCAAGTTTAGTGAAGGTCTTCCAATGAACGTTACACAAAGACAATGTATACATTTAGGCGGTCATAGTGCATGATCTTTTTGTGTCTTAGCCCTTGTATTTCATAGAGTATGGGGCCATGGCAGGCGGAGACCATGTGGGGGTCTTTCCAGGGGCTCTGTCCTTTTTTTTTGGTAGCATCCCGGATATACACCAGATCTCCGACACTGTAGGTCTTCTCTTGAGCTCTCATGTCATACGTTTTTTTCTGATGTTGCTGAGGTCCACATGGCATTCTGGTCCACAGAGCAGCGTATCATCTGAAGTAAGGTGCGGTTGAACCGCTCCACCTGGCCATTTGAGGCAGGGTGGTATGGTGTTGTCCTTGTCTTTGAGATTTGCAGGGGTCTGCACACATTCTTGAAGAGAGAACTTTCAAAATTGTGGCCTTGATCCGTATTCAGCTCAAGTGGGGCGGTGGAACAAACTCCCCACTCCACTGCGCTCAGCTGAAACACTGTCTGTTTTCCGTCGTGGTCTGAAAACGCACTTTTTCAAGCTATAGATTTGTCTCTTTTATGAATAGGCTAGCTAGTCACTGTTGCAAACATTAAATTTGCAGATAAAAAAGTTTGTATTCAGGCAAATATCTTAGTTGCAACCACTTCAAACAAATGTTTTTGTGCTTAGAGGTGCAGTATTCATTCAGTTTAGAAATAGCTAGGCTACTAACGTAACAGGAGGAATTCAATGTTAGGCTAAGCGAAACTATAAATTATGCAGGAACATTTTTTTTCCTGATCGAATCCATTGTTTTCAGAACTAACGACTCAAGGTTTTTTCATAACTATGGACTAAATCGAATTAGAATTAATGATGAGGGATGAATTAATTGCCTATGGCTCTCGAACTACCAACCAGAGTTTTCTCTTGGCAAAAACAACATGCCAAAAAGGCTTGGAAGGATATTTAAATTTAAACTGATTAATAGATTTTTTTGATAAAAATCTATAAATATAACTATATATAATCATTGTTGGTAACCATAGCATACGTGAAATAATGTCAGAGGAGCCGAACAGTACACAGTTTAAATGCCTTCGCCTCAGGCAATTTACTATCTCTGCGTCAAGGCATTCAAACTGTGTAATGCCCAGCTCCTCTGTCATCATCATCATCATCATCATCCGATTTATCTGTTATTTTCTTAAGTAATATATCTGGCTTATAGACCTGTGAAATTACTTTATAGAATTTTCTTGTGAAATGTTTTGTATTGTTTCTATTAACTAAGAATGCGTCTAATTCCCTTCTTTCATTTGTCCCTTTTAAGTAAAATAAAATAAATAAAAATATTTGTAGCTAAATATTGAAAATATGCTTTACTAGTTTGTTGATATTTCTCTTTTAAATCTGTGAAAGACATTATTTGGTAACTTATTTCTAATGAGATCTTTAATATACCAGATCTCTTTTGATATCCATATGGGCCAATTTAGAGGTTTGTTTTGTATAGTTAGCCATGGGTTATTCCATATGATTTTTTTCAATTTTTCAATCTTTAATCAATTTCTTTATCTTATTCCAACTTTTAATAGTTCATAGTTTTAATATTTATGGTAAAATTATCTACTGTTCTTTTTCTTTCTGCTCTTTTTGAGAAAAGGGAGAAAAAATTACTATTGTCTTTTTGTTGTGTATTTTTTATGATGTAATGCAGATAAAAACCTTTAAGTCTATTAGATTTGCCTGACATTAAAGAGACTGTAAAGGTAAATCTGTCATTTGCTTCAGACTACATTATATGGGGTTGTTATGGTATGTATTAAGCATCAGCAACAGTATGAGATTTCAATTTCATTGCAATCTCGATCTATATCCATCTATCCATTTTCATATATTCCGATATGGAGATTAAATGGGTGGAGTTCAAATTGTTAGTTAGGCTCAGTCCTATTAGCCACAGGTCCTTCATGACGCCATGAAGGACCTGGCGTAATGGCCAATAAATGTTTTAATGTCATCTCCTCCCATAGTTGGAGGCAAATACAACTTTTCTGCCCTGCTAATGTTAAACAGCCTATTTGAGTCTGAGCAAAACAATCGTTTTGTATAGAAAACCTTTTTTCTGTGTTATTGATAGTTTTGTAATCCTTAGCTGTAGTTATTTTGATATTTTTCAGTTCTTAATCCCTCTCCCAGTCTCTCCTTCTTCAACCAGCTATTTCATTTCTCCCACCTTCTCTATCCCTTCGTGGTGGTGCTACCTAGCTGCCTAGCTAGCAAGGCTACTTTAGCCCTAGAGCTAAGTTAAGAGTTATAACTTATTTGTCGTTATCGCCTCCGTTTGTATTGCACGCATGCCGCATATACCCTGTGTATGTGCCCTCCCTGGATGCACAAACAGAGGATTAGGTCAAGGGTAATTCTACGTGTCATTTTTTCAGTTTCCTCAAGATGTTGAAATTCGTAAACAAATTGGTGAAGTTTTTGGGACAACGTTATTGCTACAATGGCAAGCTCCGCGCAAACACCCGCTTGTGCAGCGATCATTTCACAAAAGCAGACAGCTTTCAGAATTATAACAATTTGGCTTGGCTCAAACTTGTTGCTGGGGTTGTGCCCTCTATCTACCCCTTTTCCTATCCGGGATCATCCTCTCCCTCCCCCGACGACATCGGTGGCCGGGCAATGAACCTGCTGCAACCGGTAAGTTGCTAGCTTGGACTGCTGCTAATTTACCGAAGCTGGTAGGCGTAATGTTAGCTATCTTCTCGATAAATAATAGAGTAGTCTGCTTCTGTCATGATATATGTTTCAATAGTTGCCATTGTAATGTAGCCCATTGTTTCCGACATTCCTTCATGGATAGGTACGCTATGTTAGCTGTGGGCATTTTCTGACAATTGCTGCGAATATAGGCGTGGATACTAAGCGTGTCCAAGTGACAACATTTACGATTTCATCTGGATGCTCTGATTTATCTTGCGAAACTTGTAGTACGTGGAGTTTGGTAAAATACGAGAAAAAACTTATACGGAGAAAAGAAAAACAGTAACATATGTGAGGTGTTCTATAGCACCACACCTTTTAACGTTTGGAGACTAACGTTATAGCCAGCTTGTAACCAGTCACACAATATGCTGCTTTTGCGGCGACAAGCTAATGAAAGTTATCTCATTTTACTCTATAAATGTCTTTGCTTTCATTATCTGCGTGTGTTGATGTCAAATCCAATGTGAAACTATAGTTTTGAAGCATTTCGTTTTGAGACTCAGCCAAGTTTCTCTCCAGTAACGTTAACTTAACTTTCGCGGCTGAACTTTGAAAGGGTTTTTCTCAAAAACATGGTTTGATTGCATTCCAAATATAATGGGACATAACTCTCTTTATATTTGGATTAGACAGATAATTTTGGTATCATTGGAAAGCTTACGTCTTCCTTCAAGTAGTATATAAGCCCAACGTATTTAGCGCGGATTCTACGCAAACCTTGCTACATGCGGCCCCAGGTCCGGTAAATATGTTATCCTTGCTAGCTATTTTTAGTTATCTGATACGCTTCCTGAGCATTTCACAGTAGCCTACCAAATTAGATCAACCATGGATGCAGAGTTCCAGTGTGATCCAATCCATGTGCCTGTAAGGGGGAGGCGGGGTGACGGCGTGGTCCTGACCACGCCCACACAATCCTGAGGTTTTTTCAATGCAGATTTTATGTCTGACTTGAAATGTATGTTTATTATAGTTATTGACATTACTTTGAATAGATATTATAAAATAAAATATTTTTCAGTCCATTCCACTGGCTGCTCTTCTGAATCAGAGAAAGGGACCATTTTGAAAGCCATGGGGACCAAGGCGCCAGCTTTCAGCTCTCAACCTCAGCACCGGATATAATGTCGCCCTCTGCTGATATCTATGATTTGCGCTCAAAAAGCCAGTTTTCCCATTGGGCTCCATTAATTTTTGACAGCAAATTAAAAATATTTCCACTATTACAATTTTACACATTATATTTCTGAAAGAAATCACATAATTTTTCCAAAGTAATTATTTTTGTTCTTACCACACATATATTTTTTGTATTTATTTTGGCCTACATCACATTGTCACGCCGTAGTTGGTAAGTGTGCATGTCTGAGTTGGTCAACCCCTTCACACAGATGGCAAATTTGGTGAATTCTTACCTATTTAGGGGGTGCTCTCTTTAAGGCTTATACCTCCAGGTGTGAGCAACACATAAACTTGGTAAATGGCTTAAATTAAAAAAGACAGGTGTACCATTTACAATCCAAACTTAGATTTGTTTATTTTAATAATTTAAGTCAAAATAAAGTGCCACAAATGCACAGAAAAATACAAGAAAGTTTTTCTTTAGTGTACAACAAAATACTGAGAGCTACATAAGTGCAACCGGTAATATATATATACATTTCCTGGATCATAAACTCCATGTCCACAAGTGTGCAAAATCTGAGGATGATATGCAGAACTACTAAAGGTCTATTATGCAAAATATAGGCAGTGTACCCTATTGTCCATCAGTGTCTGCAAATCTATCCAAATGGCTAAATTGTGCATTGCTCTAAATAATATATTTTTTTAAATGGTATTTAACTACAAATCAACTATTTTGGCTCATAAAACTCACTTTTGCATCATTTTCAAGTGTGAATTACTATATTTGCATCAGTATAAAAGGTTAGATATCTATGGGTCCAAAACCCCTATGTAAAACATGTCATAAAATGAATTAAAACATTGATATCATAGTGTTACATACACCTAAATATGTAGCTAAATCGTTCACTCTTGTACCTCAATAAAACATCACTTTTACCTGTACTCTACAGTATGTATACTTTTGCCCCGGGATTGCATTTTTAAAAAAAAGTTATGTTCCTATTCATAATGACTACAATGAAAAAAATTACATTAATCTACCACATATCAGCGCACAGTAAATTGTAATGAGCATTTGCCATGCCCTAAGTGACAAGTATATATGCCTATATTATGTATGATAACATGGGGGGAAAAATGGTATTCCACCATCTGCAAAATGCTGCCAAATGTTCTATCTTCAATGAAAATCGGTAGCCTACATCAAAAATAAATTTAACGATTGCACTACAGCATGTGAAATGTGAACTCAAAATGTGAAAATAACAATAGGCCTATCAATCATATTGGAAAGACAGCGCTCGAGGGGAAAAACGAACATACGTATGTAGCCAGCGAGACCAACCGCATTTTACATGCAAAAAAGACTTACATATTGGGAAAGGGAATATTCCCCTCCCTCATGCGTTTTCTGTAGAGCTTGCGTAATACTAGACCGTTAAAACGAAAACTGCCGTTACGCTGGCCTGCAATACATTTTTCAAAACACCCAATAAGACGTTGCATATACCGCTGCTAAGGATATAATGTACTCTATTTCTTACGCCCTCCGTTCCCTCTCAGTCCCCTTCCCTGTTTGTGCTCCGTGTTTTTCTCATGTCTCTTGTCATGTTTTTACATTTCCCTGTCTGTTTTCCGTGTTGTGCAGGCTTGGCGTGGTTTTCCGTCTTGTTTTCTCATTTTGCCCTGTCTAATTCCCCAGCCAATTCTTCCCCGTTTGCATTCCTCACGCCCTCGTTACCCCTCAGTCAGGCTCGCATACATTCTCACGCTGCAATCACTCATTATCTCATTCACCACACTATATATATTCTCCCGTTGTTCTTTGTCTTGTTGCCAGTTCGTTAAGTCTTGTTCGTTGTAACCTCGTTCATGTCTAGTCTGGAATTCGGTCTCAGTCTTGTCTTGTCTTTCTGAAATGAACGCTTTATCCTGCCTTTCTAGTTGTACCCGCCAGCCTGCAGTATCCTGCCTGCTTCATTCACGATACCCTGCTTCCTGCATCTGCTCTGCCCAACCCAGGATTCAGTCTCAACCCCTCTCTCTCCTTTTGAGAGCTTTATTGTATTAATAAACGCTCCCAGTGAGCTTATTGTGAGTTCTGTCTGAGTCATGCATTTCAGTCCAGTTCAGATCCGGAACCTTAACACTATTGGATAAAAGAGTGACAATTAAACCAGAATGAACTGTAATGAATGAGACGGGCTTGCAGGGCATGGGGTGTATTATGAGTCGATGTTTCAGATAGTGTTATAGCGGTATAAAGTGTTGTATATTTCTCAAACGGATTGTATTAGACAATAAAAGACCACTGAATTTTGAAAGGAACATCTCAGTCTGTAAAACCAATGGTAGGATTGTATATTTATTTCATATTTAGTAGCAGATATTCATTGTAGAATACGTGGTACAATGAGACAATAATTTCAAATGTTTATTTTGCATTTTATGGCACCAAAAGTAGTTAACATAAATTTAAATAAAGTCATTATATTTAATATTTGGTTGTATATCCTTTGCATGCCATGACTTCCTGATGTCTATGACCCAACAACATCACAAGACTCTTGATATCTTATTTCCAGGTACTCTTACAAGCGATACTACAACCTCTCTGCATTTGAATGAATCTCTATGGGAATTGGGGGGTGGGACTAGATTAAGATGTAAATCTCGCGGGAATAGTATATACAATACAACTGCTAAAGTAGAAATAGAATGAAATAGAAATAGTAGTTTATAACATTATCAATGTCTGGACTGTATTTTTAAATCAATTTAATGCTACCATTGTGAATAAAAGTATCAATTTCTTTCAAAAACAAGAAAATTTCTAAGTGACCCCAAACTTTTGAACGGTAGTGTGTCTAGTGACAAAAGCTATGTGTAACAACAGGGCACCTGTTGCTTCCTGAAGATCAGGAAGTCCTGCATCGATATCCCCATTAACCACTGCACGAGAAACCTGATGACAGCCGGATCAAAAAAGGACATACTAATTTATAGTCAGTACCCAGCAACCAACTGAATATAAAATTATTATTAGTATATATTTTTAAGCAAGTAGCAAACATTAACAGCACAGAGATGACAGAATTTTGCACAGAACCCGCTGGACGAGCTGTTGCCGGCAACGCTCATGAAAATAGGCTTATTAGGGGTCGCGGCCATAGCGACACTCATATATTGGATGTAGGTAGCAACCCCCCCCCCAAACTGCTGGAGACAGCACAGTCTGACCCAGATATGTTATGTGACCAGTGGAGCATCCACTATACAATTCTACCAATACCCCACTCGCTTCTAGAGACGATGTGACGAAATGCAATGTTATTGCATTCCTGGATCAACCTAGCCATTCTAATTTTCATGTGAACCTTGCGGTTTGAAGCCAGGCCGCACTGCAGCCGTATGAGTTACTCTCAGAAGCGAGCTATTAGTGTCGACTTGCCATTAGGATTTGATTACCATTAAAATGCTTAGCCATTTTACCTTAGCGAATCTGTCTTACTGGTTTGATACGGATTTTAAAACTTGAACTAATATCAATTACAAACTGAAGCACGATGCTAGCTTCCTCTGTACTATCCAAATGCCAACAACTCTTCCACCAACTTTAGCTCCAAACAGGAAATGCGCGCCTACAGCAGGCACGTGCAGAGCAGCAGTTGTAATAGCACCTATGCAGAGGGAGTGAGACTTGCGGAAAACCAGACCCATGGTAGCATTGACTTGCATTGAAATAGCCTAAAAGACTTAAAGTGAGCATAAAAATGAAGTCCGGTCTTTGCCCCTTGCTTTTAGAGTGCAAGCTACACACCAACGGTGCAACGCCAGCACCAGCTGCAGACAACGCATACACCAATGCAGCCTCCAAATGCATATAACGCGCGCACAAATGTCGCTTTTTAGCTTCAGAGCAGATGGCGCACATGCTTGCATTTATTTTAGCTGCAGAGAGCACATAAGCTAAAGGCCTTACGCCACTGACCATGCTCATTTGCAAGAATAAATCGCACGTTAAAAACAAAATGCAAGCTCCTTTATTGTTCATAAATCTTGCACATCAAATGAGAAATAATGTTTTATTTTTTTATTTTGCAAAAAGGCGGCATTTTTATTCAGAGCAAGTTTATTTTTAATTTTTAATTTTTTTTTGGTTATTACAATATTTACCGTTTTATCAAGTCCTCTGTACAAGCGTCATGCACTGCCACTAACAAACATCCATGGTGGACCAATTGATTGCTTTTGTTTCCCAGCATAATATATTCTATAAGACGAGACATGAACATTAAAATAACATGATTTGAAGAACAATTGAGGAATGGTATAGCCAAGTAAATAGGCTATGAGTAAATAACTTGCCATCTGATGAGCTCCCACTGGTTAGCTTAGTTGTCACTCCAGCCATTTAGTAACACTGCTTTTGCTTTAGCTGCATAGAGCATGCTTTGACAAATACGAAATGTAAAAACGATTCCTGCAGAGTAATGCAGCGTTTACATTTCAGTACATTTCAAAAAAGCCCCATAGTCTAACATGGCAACCTCCATGAATTGGTTTGATGCACCAATGAGCAGCTCCCACAGGAATCCATGGAACCTGTAAGCTGTCTCCAGTTCTTATATGTATCAATGATACTGCTGTAGGGACAACCGACTACATTTCCATTCATTCCACAGGAAACCCAAAGGACGTTTACAACACAGCCACAGCGTAACGTCCGTTGATGGTGATTCAATCGTGTCACTTGGAAATACGAGACACTAAGGGTCATAAAACTAACAGATAAGACTGAAGACATTCCAGTCTGTCTGCCCATTTTTCTTTTCCCCTAGTTCTTCTCTTCCTTAGGCATCTAACCCTAGGACCGAATTAACGCAACTCCAACTGTTCCAGCTACAGACAAAGACGCAGGCGATAACCAGACGACGTCGGAGAAATTCCAACCAGGAGAAATCCTAACCGGGATAAGAAAGGCCAAAGGAGACGCCCTGGCCACCCACCTCACGGACAAGCCAGCTGTAATCAACTCACCGCGGACTCAGTAAGACTGATCAAACATCCCAGGCATAGCTTAGGATTTTAGTCAGAATTGTTTTTCGGTAATTTGGTTGTATCTCGACGTTGTGCGATAATACCTGTATAAACCTGTTCCACTGGTTAGCAAGCTAGCCGGTTGGCCTATCGTTTATGTGGTAGTACTCTAACTAACCAAAGCAGGCCTCACTGTTTGCTCACCTATCCTAACACCAGTGTTGGGGAAGCTACTTAGAAAGCATAGCTTTGCAAGCTACCAATTACTTCACACTGGATTAAGTTTAACTACAGCAAAGCTACCCTAGGGAGAAATCTAGTTTTGTTAACTAAAGCTACTTAGAAAAGGTAGTTCAAACTACTGATCAAATTGACAATGTACATGTGATACAAAATTATATAATACAAAAAAGTCACATGCCAGCAAAAAGTGCCCACTTGTTCACAGGTCATACAAAAACCAAGAAAATTAAATACCCCACTATTCATGGGAAAGTGCAAGGAATGTCAGCTTTGGTTTTGTATACAATGTCCATCAGTCAGACACCTGGCTTCCAGAGTCCAGGTGGGGGTATTGCACCAAGCAGGATTAGCCAGGTAACCTCTAAAATAGCACGCAGTTTTACAAATTCAGATTCAGATTAAAAACTATAGTTAAATATTTTTCACAGGTGAGCTGACAATCCATCTTCCTGGAATACCCCTGAGACCTAAACCTGTCCTAAACAAAACAATCCCATCTGGGCTTTTCACAAGAACAAAATGGCAAGTTTTAGTTTCAGTAGTTAACTACACAAAAAATGGCAAAAAATAAGTAATTTAACTACCTGAATCACTATGCAAATATTAATGTAGTTGAACTACCAGCAAGCTACTGCAAAATGTAGTTAAACTACTAGTTTAATTACATGTACTTCACTACTCCCCAACACTGCCTAACACTGACTAACGTTTGTGTGATATGATCTCATTTTAGCTAACTGTAGATGGTTAACGCTATTTCCTGACCGAAGTGGTGAACTTATTTATTGTAACGTTAGATTTGAGATCAATAATCACCATCGTGCTGCGACACAGCCAGTTTACTCCACACTTTGTTCTCTGAGCACACGTGGCGCACACACACACACACACGTGCATACCAGTGGCGGCCGGCCTATAGAGGGCGCTGGGGCGCCGCCCCCCCTCCCCCACATACAAATTTTTTAAAAAGTTTTTAAAAAATTATTATTTTTTATTATTATTTTTTATTATTATTTAATTTTTTAGTAGCTTAAAATTATTATTTTTTATTATTATTTAATTTTTTAGTAGCTTAAACATGTTATATGTTGGCCTTGCGTTGTCTAAAGTTTAATACATTACATATGCATGTTCAGGGGCCTGCGGGGCGCCGGTAACGTTATGGTGAATCAGAGCACTCATTCATTTTCAGGCGAGCCTCCAGATTCTGCTGCCTGATTCGCGGTCAAAAAAGTAGCCCCCGGGGCGCAGGCCTGTGCGCCCCGGACTATCCTACCCTTTTCTGATTAGTCCTCATGGTTTATGATATTATTGGATTGGATTTAAGGCATGTTTATCACGCCCAGCCGGCATCTAGCAGGATATCACTACGCACTAAGTACTACGGCTAGGTTCAGTCGGCTGCTACGCATTCATTCAAATAGACCTAGACCAAGCGAGAGAGATAATTCGAAATGGCTTCTTCAAGTGGAACAGAAAGCAAAGAAAATTCGGTTATTTCTTTGCAAAAAGAACCTTTCTCAAGGCGTTCATTGGGAGAAACGGGTCGGGCTCGGTCACGGCGGCCGAACAACTAGCGAACATTTTACTTTTGAACTACAGTAAAACCTTGACATACGAGTGCACTAACTTACGAGTATTCCGAGCAATTTCTTGCTTCGCCTTACGAGCCTAGACCCGAGTTACGAGCCGAGCAAGCGGAGCATTGCGAATGCGAATGCAATTTCGGAAATTGCATTCGCATTTCCGAAAAATTCTGAAGGGAAGGAAGAAACAAACCACCATGGATAGGTTTTTATCGAAACGCCCTGCAGATCAGTCAGAAAAGCGTGACGAAAAAGCCAAAAATCTATGAAAAAGATGCAAACGTCACTGATGAAGATTAAGTGTAAGTGAAGAATAATAATGTAGCAATTAAGTTTAGAACCAGTTTATTTCTTTATATTCTATTTTATTATCTTTGTATTATATTTTGTATTAATTATTTATTATTTATAAATACATTTCTCATTTTTATAACAACGTAACAAAGAAATTAGGGTGTTTTTTGGGGGGCTGGAACGGATTAATGGTATTTAAATTAATTTCAATGGGGAAAATTGATTTGATATACGAGTAAACCGAGTAACGAGCTCGGTCACGGAACGAATTAAACTTGTATGTCAAGGTATTACTGTACTAACTGGGATGGGTTAGCTTACTTCACATGGTGCTTCAAGTTGTTTTTGGTGAAAATATAGTGTGAAATAAATAAAAATGATACCGAATATTGTGTGTGTCTGTTATCTACCAATAAAACAATGCCTTTTGACGGTCATTTAGGTGCCCAGTGACCACTAAACAGAGAAGCTGTAACCATGGTAACAACAACTGCGTGACAGGGAAACACAATGTCAGCGCTTCAGTGCCTTAACTGCGTCGGGCTCGGGTCGGGTTCGGACATAAAAAGCAGAATTCCTGTCGGGTTCGGGTCGGGCTCGGTTACTACTATCTCGGGCTCGGTCGGGTTCGGACAGAAATATGCGGCCCGATCCGCACTCTAGTTCAGTGATGTCTTACTTGAAAAACTGTCCTCCACTGTTGCCAATCAAACTGTCTTATGCAACTGAGACACACGGTAGCTTGTTTTTTCTGTTTAAAGTCAAAGTCAGATGTATTTGTTTTTTTTTAGAAATGCTAGCGCCCCAACCTATATTTAGATCACCAGCCGCCACTGGTGCATACCCACACAAATACTCCAATACGCACACAACACAATATTTCTATTTAGTAGAATGTGATATTCCTGTTTTTCCTTGTTTAATAAATCTACTTTTGTTAAACCTGGTGTCTGTTTTGATATCATATGAACACGAGGGCTGAGTCAACCTAATCATTAGAACGTAATACCTTCAACCCTTATGAGTTATTAGTTATTAGTGCTTTGATGGTAAATTGAAGTAGTAGTAATTATAATCCATAATAATCAAAATCATCAAACCTTTATTTTAGCAGGGGGGACCCACTGAGACCGAAATCTCTTTTCCAGGGGGGCCCTGCGGCAATACAAAGTTAAAAGCAATACAAAGTTAAAAAGCAAGTATAACACATAAAACTTACATACATACCATACATATGCATACAAACATTTCAAGAACAATTACAAATGCTCTTTTCCCCCCATATTTCAACCACTAGCTTTTTAAAAATCTTATAAGACACCAGAGAAGATAGTTTAGTTGTATCTTGGAATTCATTCCATATAAGGGGTGCTGAAACACTAAAGGCAACTTTGCCCCATTCAGTCTTATATCTGGGTGTTTTTAGGGTGATACACTCCTGAGATCTAGTGGCATAATTTGAGATGTTAATTGATAAAAGACTGGATACATACAGAGGGACTTTAGCAAGGAAAGCTTTGTAAATAAATAATATATAATGCAGCTTCCTCCGTAGATCTAGAGAGAATCAACCAACTGTATGATACAGGGTACAATGATGAGTCCGGAACCCAACGTCCGTAATAAATCGCAAAGCACTATGATAAATGGCATTCAATGGCTTCAAAACAGAGGCTGAGGCATGCATATAAAGTGTATCACCATAGTCAATAATTGACAATATTGTCGCCTGCACAATCCTTTTTCTGTTGCCCATAGAGAGACAAGACTTATTCCGATAAAGAAAGCCAATTTTTGGTTTAAGCTTGTTTGCCAAATTTATAACGTGACCTAAAGGACAAATCATAGTCCAACCAGATACCTAAATACTTGTATTCATGGACATGTTCAATCTCAACATTGTTCAGAGTGTAGACTATTGTGCATCAGTGGGGTCAATGTTCTGTATAGAAAAGATCATAAACTTAGTTTTACTGGCATTCAGGACTAATTTAAGACTGGCCAGTGCCCTTTGCATAGTGTCAAAAACATCCTGCAAGTATGAAAACGTTTGTCTGCTCGTGGGCGCTGAGGAATAAAGTACTGTGAGACTGATTTAATTTTAACCTAATTTAAGAATAATAAGGGTAAACCTCATTATTCCAGTTATTGCCTATATTTCTGGCATCCCATGTAATATATATAATATATACAGAGGCATATTCCTTACATTTATTGGCACCCCATCCGAGGATATTCCCTACATAATTGGTGCCGCGTGAGGACTCTGATGATTCAGAAATAATATTACTAATCATCTTGCTCACTGCTACCAGATTCTTACGTATTCTCTACATTAGTTGGTGCCCCGGTGAAAACTGGTAAGAACACGTTTTATATGTCTATCACCACTATTGCTAAATGTATATGTAAACGGTTTGCATGAGTAATACTACACATGTAAGAATATAGAGGCATATTACCTACATATTGGAGCCCCGTACGAGGAATGATTTAGGACCAATTTATACGTGTTAAGGCCGTTACACACTGGCCGCGTTTTATTCGCGCGGATAAATCGCACGTTGAAAAATAAAAACGAACTCCAGTATTGTTCATAAAATCTTGCACATCAAACGCGAAATGTCTTTTGCGAAAAGGCGGCATGTAATTTATTCTCATCAAGGTCGTATTTTTCGTTTGCGAAACTATTTATCCGATCATAACAATTTTCCATGACTGACGTCACCGCACTGCCACGACAAACTACAACATCCAATATGGCGGACCAACTGATTTTACATGTTTCCCAGTATAGCCTACTTTTTGATAAAAGACATAAAAGTTACAAAGACAACGATTTGAAGGACAATTTGTGGAAAACCATAGCCGAGCAAAGAGGCTATGAAGATGGTGGGTTTATAGCTAAAAGGTTGCAATACGCACAACTTGCTATCTGATAAGCTCCCACAGGTTATTAGCATTGGCTTAAAAGTTGTCTCCAGCTATTTTAGCCAGCTAACGTTAGCTAACCTTTAGGTCTAACGTTAACGTTGATAGCAGTTCATGTGAAGAAGATAACAAGCCAGTGGCGATTACACACACACATAGCTACACGATACGTAGGCCTATTTATTTTTAGACTTTAGGCGAGTTCATGTTGGCTACGCTGTGTCGTTTGGGGTCGTTTGCCTTGGTGAAAACAAAGAATGAAAGCTAGCTAACCGCTATATATGATATTGTTTCGTGGATATTTGCCGTAGTAATTGTGGGCTATAGGCTAACCGATGGAGAAAGACGACATGTAGGCTAGCTACCGGGTATGGCCAGGGGCAGCCACTGGTGGAGGGAGAGAAAGGGGGAGGAGGAGAAGGGCAGGGTAGAGTAGCCTATATTAAATGTTTTAGCTGTCACACGGCTGTCTGTGTGCGTGGCAAATAAAGTCTATAAAGTTCCGACTCCTGTGTGGATTTCCTGATTACTGATAGCTAAGTTATATAAATAACGAGGAAAACAGACGAGGTCTGCCTGTCGCAATCGTTTTGGAGAGAACTCTTCAGACTTCATGAGTTGCTATACTACATAGACTACGACAAATTTATTTTAACGATTTTTGCTGAAATTACGTAATGTTATATTGTGGTTAACCCTTTATATTAGTGGAAGAGATCAAGAGGCAATGGAAAAATCTCAGGGACACGTATGTCCGTAAAAGGAGGGAAGAGAAGGAGAGCATGTTGTAGACAAAACAAACATTACATAAGTAAAAACGGACACATAATAAGCCCGGTTCAATATTTTGGCAATGTAATTTAAGCATGCTCTGTTTTTAACGTTCTGGTAGAGGCAAAAAAAAAATACACTTTCGTTCCGTGATGGACCGAACGGATAACCAGGTCGTCATCGCTCGACGAAAAGTAATCAATTTTTATTCGCGAGGAATTTTCAACCGCGAAAAAGAACGTGAGCTTATCGTTGCAGGTGTGACAGGTTTTTACGCAAAATATTCGCCCCGCTTATTCGTTACGTCCCCGATGTGTAGCGCCCTTTACGGACATAATTGGTGCCGTGCGAGGATGATTGGTATTTGACTCAAAAGTCTGTGATCTAATGATATCAAAACTCATTTCAGAGTATACGTTCTCCATTCTCAGATAGATAAACGTAAAGTGTAATTCCCCGAACGACCACCTGATGTCCTCCTCGCAGCATATCTGAAAGTCTGCCTGCCCAGCTATCTCCCAATACACTGCCCCGTACTTCATCACAGTAATTTTAATTAATTCTATTAATTGCATTTTACTATTAAATTGGTAATTTAGTGATTGTAATTTGGACATTTTGATATTTGTGATTCTCATCACAATTCCAAATTGTTCGCTGGAAAACTAGAACATAAACCTTAAGTTTGTTGTCGTTACAGTGCATTACTGCGAGTGTAACATAAGTCTCTGTGGTGCTGTAGCTACCCTGTACTATCGCTAGAAAACGTTCCTAGAAATGTTCTTATCACAACTTGTATGTTGGATTGTGATTTGCACACATAATAATAATAGCTAACTTTGAGTTTCCCCTCAAGTTATTAATATTCAGCCTTTAGCTTTTAGTGCATTAGATATAGAACCCATATCTGCTGAAGCCTACATTTCCTTCTTAGCCCAAGGCTTAGCACCTGGCTATGTAGATTTCCTGAATCAGCTGAACCTAAATGAGAAGGGTGACTCCCGTCACAAGACCCAATTCTTTCTTGTCTGATCTTGAATTTCTCCAGACAGATTAGTCTTGCTTTTCAGATCAACAATGAACTTAGAACAGAAATGAAATGCCTCAAAGCACAACAGGCTAACGTTCTTCTTGAGCTCCAGACTGTTGGTAAGAAAGCAATACGGTACTTGCATGATCTGCATTCGGCCAAATCAGATCTCAGTTCCTACGGAGAGGAATTATTCAAGCTTAAAGGGGAACCAAGCCCCAAGTTTTAGCTAGACCACGCCTCTTTCGTTATTTCAAAAAAATGCATCCAGCGACAGAAAAAAAGAAGCTGGACTATGGCTGGCTACCACACCCCTTCCCATACGCTGCCCTCGCTCTGTCACGAAAAAAAGTATGCCCCTCCATTCCCAAGGCATTTTTGGAAGACGATGCGAAGTGACCAGAAGAGATGGGGAACATGGCGTGATAACCAATCAGATTAAATATTTGACGTATAAATTGTCCTCCTTTTCTAATTTTCTTTCCCCATTCCTAGTTCTGTTATGGAGGACCCATTAATTATTGCTGTGTTGGGATTTCCTTTGGTATAATTGAACAAACAGTGTTTAAAAAAAAAATAGCACATATTTACACCTATAATGTCTCTTTATTTGTCTATTCACAACAATTTTCTTTTAAAAAACATAATTTTAAGACCCCCATAGGCCTACGATAATTTTATATTTCCCATCTGGAGTCACTGAAGCGGAGTAGCCAGCTAAACTGAACAAGCTCGAATGAACTGTTCTTCCGAACGTTTTATTACGTTACAGACTTATACTACAATAGATTGAGTTCATTTTTTGCCTCAAACATCAACACACAATAGCCAATAATGACAAAGTGAAAACAGGTTTTTAGAAAATATGCAATTTAATTTTACTGACAAAAATAGGTTATTTAGGGGTTACATATCTGTACACACCCTTAGCCTAATACTTGGTTGCTGCATCTTTGGCAGCGATTACAGCTTCATGGCGTCTTGGGAAAGAAGCTACGAGCTTGGCACACTTGTTTCTGGACATTTTTGCCCATTCCTGTTGGAATATCCTTGCAAGCTCCGTCAGGTTTGATGGGGAGCGTCGGTACACAGTCATTTTCAGCTCTTTCCACAGATGTTCAATTGGATTCAGCTCTGGGCTCTGGCTGGGCCACTCAAGGATATGCACAGACTTTCTCCGAAACCACTCCTTTGTTCTCTTGGCTGTGTGCTTCGGGTCGTTGTCATGTTGGAAGGTAAACCTTCGCCCCAGTCTGAGGTCCAGAGCGCTTTTCTTCAAGGATCTCGGTGTACTTAGCTGCATTCAACTTTCCCTATATCAGGACTAGTCGCCCCGTTCCCGCTGCTGAAAAACATTCCCACATCATGATGCTGCCACCGCCATGCTTCACTGTAGGGATGGTATTAGCCAGGTGATGAGCGGTGCCTGGTTTCCTCCAGACGTGACGCTCATCAAACCAGAGAATCTTGATTCTCATGGTTTGAGAGTCCTCTAGGTGCCTTTTGGCAAACTCCAAGCTTTTACTAAAGAGGGGCTTCCATCTGGCCACTCTACCATAAAGGCCTGATTGGTGGATTGCTGCCTGGATGGTTGATCTTCTGAAAGGTTTTCCCATCTCCACAAGGATACGCTGGAGCTCTGTCAGAGTGACCCTCGGGTTCCTTCTCACCTCCCTGGCCAAGGCCCGTCTTCCCCGATTGCTCAGTTTGGCCGGACGGCCAGGTCTAGGAAGATTCTTGGTGGTTCCAAACTTCTTCCATTTACGAATGATGGTGGCCACTGTACTCTTTGGGACCTGTAAAGCTGCAGAGATTTTTTCGTATCCTTCTCCAGATTTATGCCTTGACACAATCCTGTTTCTGAGGTCTGCAGATAATTCTTTGACCCCATGGCTTGGAGTTTGCTCTGACATGCACTGTCAACTGTTGGACCTTATATAGGCAGGTGTTGGCAATCCCCAATCATGTCCCATCAATTGAATGTATCACAGGTGGACTCCAATTAAGTTGTAGAAACATCTCAAGCGGTATCAGTGGAAACAAAATGCACCTCAGCTCACTTTTGGGTGTCATATCAAAGAGTGTGCACACTTGTGTACATATGATATTTTACAATTTGATTTTGAATAAATTAGCACAAATGTCTAAACCTGTTTTCACTTTGTCATTATGGACTATTTTGTGTAGAATTTTGAGACAAAAAGTTAACTCAATCTATTGTAGAATATGTCTGTAACGTAATAAAATGTGGAGAAGGTGAAAGGGGTGTGCAGACTTTCCGGATTGACTGTGTGTGTGTGTGTGTGTGTGTGTGTGTATATATATATATATATATAGTTTTTATTATTACTATTTTAAACAAAGTCAGTGTGCAATACAATAACAGGACAGGACAGAAGCACATGAGTTTACAAAGAAGCATATTACATTACATTTTTCTAACTGAAACATAGTCCCTTTGTGTGTGTGTGTGTGCCAACGTTGATGGGACTATTCTAACTTAAACATAGTTGCAATGTGTCTGTGCATGTCAATTTTGATGGCCATATTTAATTTACCCTTGCCCCAAAACATGCCTCAGCTGACCAGGCAGTAGCTGATTTAATCTTTGCATATTACCATGTTGTATGCCCTGGTTGTGTCCCAATATTAGTCACTCTCCTCCTTTCCTTCACTCCCCCACTACCACTTGTTTCCTACTCGGAAGTATGCAAAACTGCCTGAACATTCTGAGTACAAGTAGTTGCATGTACAGTATACAATGTACCTGACATTGTGGTTTGTGTCAAGACATTAATCAATTTGTAACCATTTGTAATTAATATGTAACTTAATCAGCAACATTAGATTAAGACACAAAGATCGGTTACCGGGGCACGGAGGAGAGGAGGTGGTAGTGGAGGAAAGGAGGAAGCATTTTTTGAGTATTGGGACGTATCCCCTGTCTATGGCAGGCATGTATTTTAACATGGACCTCCAGATAATGCTTCTGCCAGAGTATAATTTTTTGTAGACTGAGGAAGAGGGACAGGCAGCACACTTTTGTTGGCCCTGGTACTATAGCTAGGCCTGTAGTAGGTGTATTATACCTTATTATAAAGTCTATGTTTGGTACCCACCTCCCACACACGTGTGAGCTAAGCATTGACAATGTTATCTCAAAGTAGCTAACGTGCGAGCTAAGCATTGACAATGTTGCTAAATCTAGCTAGCTTGCAACACAACATACTATCTTATGTAAGCCAGATAAAATAAAGGTTCAGGACAGCACTCTTCCTTTTGGGGTATATATTTAATAAAAAACTGATGCATTTCAGAGTCAAGTTCCTTTGTCAGGAAGTAAGTTAAGTTACTCAATGAACGAACTGCGGAGCTCGATTCTAGGTGTGAACACTATCGCCAGCTAACCATGTAAACAATTAGAAACAAACTAGCTAGCTACGTTTTCACCCTGTTGTGAACAATCCCAGTTGCATTTTCAATCCAGGATTTTCTCCATGAATAATAAAGTTTTATTTAGGAGTGAAACTATGACTGTGAAACTGTATTGACAACTAGCTAACGTTAGATAAAAAGTTATTGCTGAATTTGTCAGTCAATTATAAACTGCCTGGATGTTTGACAGTCATGTAAATTTCTTGTGTGTTCCAGCATTGTGACACTTCTCAGCTCTCCTGGACTGCCATTTTGTTGTGACATTTTAAATAAATTTGAGGACCTATGAACTGTGAACTGTCAACTGACTTTTGTGCTCAAGGAATACTGGCTTAAGCCGCATTCCCAGACCAAAAGGGGGGACGTAGGGACAACAAACTACATTTCCATTAATTCCACAGGAAACCCAAAGGACATTTACAACACAGCCACGGTGTAACGTCCGTTGTTAGTGATCCAATCGTGTCACTTGGAAATACGAGACACTAAGGGTCATAAAACTAACAGATAAGACTGAAGATATTCCAGTCTGTCTGCCCATTTATCTTTTCCCCTAGTTCTTCTCTTCCTTCTTCGTGCAGCAGCACAGCTGCACAAGAGGCAGCACCTCAATTTGTCTTCACATTTTTTGCTAGCTACACAGCTACAAAGGTGGATCTCCTTTTGCTGTGTGTTAAGCAACACATAGCTGCAGCAGCATCAGACAGAAAGGACACGGAGAGAGACGCAAGCAACGTTAGGCATCTAACCCTAGGACTGAATTAACGCAACTCCAACTGTTCCAGCCACAGACAAAGACGCAGGCGATAACCAGATGACGTCGGAGAAATTCCAACCAGGAGAAATTCCTACCGGAATAAGAAAGGCCAAAGAAGACGCCCTGGCCACCCACCTCACGGACAAGCCAGCTGTAATCAACTCACCATGGACTCAGTAAGACTGATCAAACATCCCAGGCATAGTTTAGGATTTTAGTCTGAATTGTTTTTCGGTAATTTGATTGTCTCGACCTTTGTGCGATAATACCTGTATAAACCTGTTCCACTGGTTAGCAAGCTGGCCTATAGTTTATGTGGTAGTACTCTAACTAACCAAAGCAGGCCTCACTGTTTGCTCACCTATCCTAACACTGACTAACGTTCATGTGATATGATCTCATTTTAGCTTACTGTAGATGGTTAACAGTATTTCCTGACCGAAGTGTGAACTTATTTATAGTAACGTTAGATTTTAAATCAATAATCACCATCGTGCTGCGACACAGCCAGTTTACTCCACACTCCTTTGTTCTTTGAGCACACGTGGCACGCACACACACACACACACACACACACACACACACACACACACACGCACACGCACACACACACATGTGCATACCCACACAAATACTCCAATACGCAGACAACACGATATGTCTATTTAGTAGAATGTGATATTCCTGTTTTTCCTTGTTTAATAAATCTATTTTTGTTAAACCTGGTGCCTGTTTTGATATCATATGAACACGAGGGCTGAGTCAACCTAATCATTAGAACGTAATACCTTCAACCCTTATGAGTTATTAGTTATTAGTGCTTTGATGGTAAATTGAAGTAGTAGTAATTATAATCCATAATAATCAAAATGAGACTGATTTAATTTTAACCTAACTTAAGAATAATAAGGGTAAACCTCATTATTCCATAGTTATTGTCTATATTTTTGGCATCCCATGTAAGAGTTTATACACTGCTCAAAGAAATTAAGGGAACACTTAATCAACACAGTATAACACCAAGTCAATTAAACTTCTGGGATATCGATGTCCAGTTAGGAAGCGTAAACGATTGTGAATCAGATGGACAGGAGAGGCAAGAGCAAGACAACCCCCAAAAAGTAAATGGTTTTGCAGGTGGTGGCCACAGACCATCACAAGGAGAGCTGGACAGGGCCGTAGAAGGGCAACAACCCAGTGACAGGACCGGTATCTGCTCTTTTGTGCAAGGAGGAACAGAAGGAGCACTGCCAGAGCCCTACAAAATGTGTCAGAAACAGACTCCATGAGGGTGGCATGAGAGCCCGATGTCCTGTAGTGGGACCTGTGCTCACAACCCAGCAAAAAAAATAATAATAATTCCAACGCAGAATTGTTAGCCAATGTTTGTTAAAATTTGCACTACAAAAGGGAAAGCAATGTGTGCACGAGCTAGACGCTGCTGCCTACTAATGTTAAAGCTCTTACTGATATGTGTCAGTGTTATGGAATGCCTATCAGCCAAAAAAGTTTTTATAGACCACATTCTTTTAATCAAACTATATTGTCTGTCATTCATGTTATCCAAGATATACTGTGTGCTTTAGAATTCCCTGCTTAATTTCAATACCAAATATTGTCCTCACTTTTCCCTGTATAGCCTAAACAGTGACATCATAGAATGTTTGGTCATGAAAATTTGGTTTAAAGTAATTGAAAGTCATGGAATTGGAAGTCATTGACCATCCATTGGTCAAAATGTGTATGAACTCTGTACGGAGATTTTTTGTTTCTTTTTTCCCCTCTGCAGCTCCAAGCTGTGTATATTGGTATTTATTTTCATATATTTTGTTTGAGATCTTACTATCGTTACTTTACAAAGTCTTCTGAAAAATGCACACCAATTAAAACGTTTGCATTACTTGAATCTACAGTTTAATGTTCCGCTCTCCGTTCCCTCTCAGTCCTCTTCCCAGTTTGTGCTTCGTGTTTTTCCCTTTTCCTCGAGTCATGTTTTTATGTTTCCCTGTCTGTATTCCGTGTTGTGCAGGTTTGGCGTGGTTTTCCTTCTTGTTTTCCCATTTCGCCCTGTCTAATTCCCCAGCCATCCCCGTTTGCATTCCTCATGCCCTTGTTACCTCAATCACACTCGCATAAATTCTCACGCTGCAATCACTCATTATCTCATTTACCACACTATATATTTTCCCGTTGTTCTTTGTCTTGTGGCCAGTTCGTTAAGTCTTGTTTGTCGTTTACCTCATTCATGCCTATTCTGGAACTCGGTCTAAGTCTTATCTTACTGATAATAACGCTTTTCCTGCTTTTCTAGTTTTGTACCCACCAGCCTGCAGTTTCCTGCCTGCTTCATCCACGCTACCCTGCTTCCCGCATCCGCTCTGCCCCTGCTTCACCCAACCCAGGATTCAGTCACCATCCAGCACCTTGTCTGCTTCCCTCTCCTCATCTGCCCTCTGGTTCTGCCCTACCCAGGATTCAGTCCCAACACCTCTCTCTCCTTTGAGAGCTTGATTGTGTAAATCTCCGCGCTGCTAGACCAATGAGGGAATAGCTCGGAGCGAAGGTTTAAGCGTGATTTATTTCGCTATTGCTGTGGGAAAAGGGAAAATGATTAAAGTTCATAAAGAAATATTAAAATTCTTGCAACCGGGTTAGACTGCGCTTTAGATTCACGGGATCAGCTAATAAGGGACCACGAATCAAAGGTACTCGTACCACGTTACCTTCCGCTTTTAGTCTGGTCTACCTTGACCCCAGTTTATCCAAAGAACAGCCTGTGTATATTACAGTAAATCATCAGCCACCAACGCTGATTCTGTACTCGTTTATCTGACTCCATTTAATATTATAATTTAGTATGTACAATTTCCACTTGATTTGTTAAAGGACTCTCATACTTTAAAGACGGTTCTCTGAGCTGGATGTGTCTGTTAACACCGCGATTTACATTGGGCCCTTAATGTACACGACTCACAACTGACTAGATATCTGCGGTTATCTCAGAGGTTGCGGAAGCAGCCACTTTGTGCGGTATACTCTATGGTTAAGACTCAGGGACCGACTAAAGGAATATTGGCAACCCCCGTTCTCAACATGTATAACCGCCAGGCGGAGGTGATCTACTTTAAGACATAGTTCTACAGGTGCAATACTCCGTGATGCATTAAGCTTAAATAGTCAACCTCCCTAGACCAGCTGAGGGGATAACCATGACTGAGGAAATTAATCAACCCATTACCGGTGCACAGAGATAATACGTCAATGTTCAGAGAAAACACACAAATCAAGTTTAACTAATTTATTACCAGGTAGGTTCCTTACTTAAATTATCAATATACAGTTACAGATTGAACAGTCCAAATTCAAATACAGTACAAAAGAAATACTTAGTCATACCTGGCAATCGCTACACACAGTGACCTGAGGTTAGATGTGTGGGAAAGTCTGGATTACAGCTTCCCCAATGGCTTTGTTCCCTTTCCTTAAATGTTCAAATTCTGGGTTTGATCTGGCTGCAGACGGTCGTAAAACCATAAACTGGTCAGCACTTTCCTAGGGGGTTTCACAGGATGGTTTTCTGTAAGGGCAATTTAACAACGGCAGCTTATGCCAGTGTTTATGAAATATACCTTCCATCCATATTGCACATTTAGGACATGTAGACCATTGCACCACTCACACCGAGACCATCAAAATGATATCAAACATGAATAGGTCTAAGTTTGTGTTGCCATGAAAATCTCCATCTCTATATAGTTTTTCAAATGTGATTGATATTAATGCCACAAAAGTCCCAGAATTCCTGTTGAGAATATTACATTTACACCCTAGTTGTCCCTGTTAATGTAGGTACATTAACTTGATGTATTTACTAATGTAACACTCAAAAACTGAACAATACATAATTATCTCTCTGGAAAGAGTGTATAATGTATGTTCCAGTGCCCAGACTAGTTCCAGTGTACACTGTACAATGTAGCAAAAGTATCAATCACATTTGTATGTTTTTAAGCTTTTGGAGGACAAAAGCAATGTATACCATGTTGTGTTGTGTGTGAAAAATATATTTAAGGACAGAGATTTAACCTGCCCTGATAACGCCATGTGGGGGCACTATGGCACTGTTTTGTGTTGTTGTTACGACAGTCCAAGCTTATGACGTCTGGAGACATTCTTTGACCATCATAAACTTTACGCCAGATGGTCCCAGCAGACTTTTACGGCATTGAAGTTCTTGTTTATTACATCCTAGAGTACACAGACCCCCGGTGTTGTGTGTCCAGGTGTCCCGGGATCACAATTTCAGTCTTACAATTGTACAAATAAACACTCCCTGTGAGCTTATTGTGAGTCTAAGCATACGTTATGTCGTGCATTTGAGTCCAGTTCTGATCTGGAACCTTAACATTTAATTTGTTATTATACAGTCAATTTTGTAACTGAATTCTGAAAGACTGTCAGGTCAATATTTTCGCTGGTCACTCGGTATATCCCGCCTTATAACTTAAAAGTCCCAGCTTATTGGTGAAAGGTTTAAACGGATTTTGAATATTGACATGTCAGGCTCCAATCACGTTTTGTATGACGAGCGTGCCGTAACGATTACATAGCAACTGTATGCCCAGATCACACAGCCTCAGTGGCCAAGGGAAATCGATGACGATTAAGAAAATATATAACTTTTAAAGACTTCTTCTACTGGGACTTCTGCCGTTTATCGAGGTTGTGACAGAGATTTTCGGTGCCACTGACCACAATCGAACAATTTCACTTTTACCATTTGATTGGAGAACGTTAGAAATCCATTTTGTATGAGTTAATGCTATTGTTTCCTGCTAGCTACATCATTCTAGCCTATTATTCTAGCTAATAAAGGCTAACAATACACTAGCACTTATCACCACTGCAGTGAAGCAAAAAAGTAAACAAACTCCGTTTTCTATCAAGAATGTATTGTCAACCTCACGTGATGCTGTCTACGTTCTAAAGCTCCGGTTTGCCCTCCCTACATATAGAGCATGTGTGGGCAGGACTGATACAGACAGATGGGCACGTTTCTCCATGATCATGCTCACATTGTTTTGAAGTGGAAGCTAGTGGTCGTAAATGTATGCGCATAGCGAATCGCAACTTGTTAATCAAAACTATTTTATTAGAATGAAAAATTTATATAATAAAGTAGCCGACTGGACTTAAATGAGTAGTCAGCTGTTTAACAGGTGTTCTGTCGATCCTACCAAGGGGTATTGCGCTTGTGCACACCACAATTGCATAATTTGTCTTGTGTTTACCGGCACGCCCATAAATTCATTCTACTTCCGCCTCAATTTTCTGACCTAAGTTTAATAGGCTATTGCATGTTTTCCATACTTACGGTGTTTTAATTTTAAAAAACACCGTAAAAGGGGATCAGAACAAGTCACCCACACAGGTGAGGACCACTAAGGGAGTAATAACTACTAATAAGTAGAAAGAAAAAAAGGAAATAATTCCTAGTAGCTAAACAGCCAAATGATAATCAACCCAGGAAAATAGGGTGAACTTGAATAATACGAGTGAGAACACAAAACTGAGTCTCCCGACCTCAATACTAGAGCGAATATGGGAAACTAGAAAAGAAAAGAATACCTTCAGCACGTAACACTAAGAATGCTGGTAGAATGTGAAACAAAAACGAAACCACCAAAGAAAACTGTCTCAGTGAGAACAGCACAGTGACGCTAACAGGAGGGCGACTGCAGGGCGACTTGCACTTCCCCCCCTCCGTGTAAATGGTACTCGCTCGTCCCGACTGCGGAGCTTTTCCACCCTAGCTCCCCAGTGGTGGAACGAACTTCCCATTCCCCTACGTTCCATGCCAACCCTGCCTACTTTCCGTCGTGGCCTGAAAACGCACCTTTTCAGACTCCACCTGGACTAATACTTATCTAGGACCTCATGGTTTGTGTTCTTGTTGAACTGTGTACTCAAGATAGTCAAGTTTATAATAGTTAGAATAGAACTGTATTAGAGCTGATTTACCCAGTTCACTGTGAACTGCATTGTGTTCATTACTAGGGATAGCTGCTACTGTATGGGAAGAATGTGCTTTCTTATCTGTTCTGTAGTTACTTCGATGACCTTTCTGTATGCACTTACTGTACGTCGCTTTGGATAAAAGCGTCTGCTAAATGAATGTAATGTAATGTAATGAAATAATCCTATACCTGAATAATAATGCTAGAAGCAAGTCCCTCATGAATGTAAAACAAGTTTAATATCACAAGGTCGCTTGCACTTGGCTATACCTGGCTCAATGGAATAAGGAATGACAAAGCACCGGGGAAGTGGAAGTGAGGAACTTAAATACCCCGCAGGTAGTAGCACAGGTGAAATGAATAATAAGTGAGGTAAAAAAAATAACCCGGAACGGAACATGGAAAAAATCTAACATCCCTTTAGAAATCAGAAGTTAGGCATTGCCAAAGGCAAGTGCGGTCCGTCCAATCCGTTAGAAATGCAGATGAAGTACATTAAATTAGTGCCTTGACCCTCGATTTGGCTCGAGGGAACGAGTCCGCAAGACTGCAGACTTTGGCCAGTGAAATTGCCCAGAATGCTTTACTGTAACCGTTGGTGGGAGTCGAGAACCCTTGCTGCGAGCACAAACAGAACAAGCAGCAACAAATTTGTGCACGTCCCTACCTCCATTCCAGGCCACCAGAATCATCTGGAGATAAATTCCTTGGTACGGTGGGTACCCGGATGCGCCGCAAACTGTGACGAATGACCCCACTGGAGTTCCCGAGGCCTCACTTTGGGAGGTACAAGAAGGCAATTGACAGCACCCCCACCCGGGCCCGGATTATGTAGCAACGCCTGTTGCACCTCCACTTCAACGTCCCATAGCACTTGAGCGACTATCTGGGAAACCGGCACAATGTGCTCCGGAATAGTGGGACTGTTAGTCCGCTCAAATATGCGTGACAATGTATCCAGTTTAACATCCTTCGTACCAGGGCGATACGTCAAAAGAAAGTTAAACCGAGTAAAAAACAATGCCCAGCACGCCTGTCTAGAATTACGTGTTCCAGCCTGTTGGACATACTCCCAAGTTTCTGTAGTCGGTCCATACAGTAAAAGGGTTTTGCACTCCCTCCAGCCAATGACGCCACTACTCCAAGGCCAATTTCACTGCTAATAGCTCGCGATCACCTAGGTCATAATTCCTCTCGGCCAAAAGTAAGGGCTCGAGAGAAATATGCACACGGGTGCATTTTGCGGTCAACGGGTGAGTGCTGAGATAAAATAGCACCTACACCTCGGACTTACAACTCGGACGCATCAACTTCCACCACAAAAGGGAGGGAGGGATTGGGCATGACGAACTGAACCTCTTCTTGAGTTCTTCAAAAGCAGACTCAGCCTTAGGATTCCACTGGTGACGAGAGTCCCACTCCAGACTCTCGTCACCAGCCTCAGAACCTGAGACAGACTCTCCGTGATTGGGCGGAGAGGTAACCTCTTCCAGCTCAGACTTGGAATCAGAAACGTCAACACGTTCCACGGACAAACTGGAAGGAGCGACATGACACACATGGAACCCCATTGACGAATAACTAACTTATCCCCTCCCCACTTAATATGGGGATCGTGCTTAACCTGTTTGTGCATGCCCCCTAGTGGCAGAGACGCACGCGTCTTCTACTTTTATGACACGTCATAAATACGTTGCTCGTGATATTCAAGTTACGAAAATATGGATATTACCATATTTATCACCATAACCCGCATATGATCATAATCAGTACTTAATATCCTATCAGCGTGCGAAATATCACGTTTCTATCTGCCACCATTAGCTTGCAATTCATGAACGTAGCATGCTATGCTGCTACACTGTAGCTACTACTACATCTACAATGGACCCGACCACATGTAAGATAGCAGACATTTAAACACATTTGCAAGTTAATTAAAGTTTTTATTTCATCACCAAAAAATCGTTTACTATCACAGCAGCAAGAAACACCTTCCAAGATTCTGAATACATACAAGTAAAACTGTCAACATGCTTACTCACTCCACAGGAAAAAAAACGAGTGATGTTTGCTCGTCACCACATAACTTTCTTTTGCGATAAAAAGCTCCGGTAAAATATTAAATAAACTCGTAACCTTACCTCTGGTTATAAAGATTAAGATGTCCCATGCAAGAATCTGAGGTTATTTTTTGCCTTGGTTGGCCCGTTTTTAACATTTAAGCCTTTTCTCAACATGTGTCCATGCTCTAAAATGGCCGTGCGCAAATGATCGCATTTCAAAGAAGCACTGGTCAATCCTTCAAACAAACTTTATTTCGATTGACACTTATTTCGTCCAATAGAGTACATCCTAAGCTTTCTAAAACGGTATGGCATTCCCATACGTGAATTTAACTCGCCGATGGCTATCCATGCGTAACACAGCCCTTTGTTGAAAACACCCGGAAGCCATTTTAGATCACAATTCGTGTGTTACGCATGGATAGCGATCAGCTAGTTAAATCTACCTTTGGCAATTTCGTACCATTTCAGAAAGCTTAGGATGTATATATATATATATATATATGATGGCGAAAAAATATATGTCCCTGTCGGATGTAGTGGAGGAGATTTTTAGTTCGTTTTTTAGTTTTTAGTTCGTCGGAGGGATAGAGTGAAAGTGGATCTGAGGCTGAAAGCATAGACTGTTGTCGAAGATGCTTTTGCACAGGGCGAAGATGTATGTGGCTGTTGACATGTAAGTATTAACCCCTTAGTTCAGATAGTCGCGCATGCGAGACCGTTTTACGCAACTGAGACACGTGTTGCTCCTGCAGCCAAACTATTAGTGGAAAACCCAAACGCGGTATTTTAACTTTATTGGTAGACGATTCGCGACGATTTCTGGCCAATGCGTAGTTTCTAAGTGTCACTATCTTTCCGTAGCAAGTCCATTTAACAAGCACTCCCCACCAGCCTATACCTACCCATGCGTGACATAGTGGGCAATAGCGTCTATGTTGGGAGTTCATAAATATATGTATTCATCATATAATATCAGAATTCCGTCCAGCAACCAGATAAACCCACCAATAGCACGAGCGTATGCAAATACAGCGGTGCAAATCGCTGCTATCAATACCGACATAAACAAGTGAAATCATACAATGCCATTCTACTATCAATATCTGCTATTAAATATGGAATTCATGTGCAATACTACCGTGGATTTAAGCGTAGATATGTCCCTTTCAAGATTCCGTGGTCATTTATTGTCTTGGACAATCCGTTTGAAAAATACACAGCGCATTGTAATACTATTATACAAACTGCGTAACCCTCTCTTTCTGATTGCAGTGCTGTGACTCGTTCAATTTTATTCTGGTTTGATCGACAATGGTTTTATCCAATAGAAGGCACGACAAGCTTCCCAAAAGTTATTTACATGTGTAATTGAAAGCTTGGGTTAACTATTTTAAGGGCGAGCGTAACTGCAATCTTGTTCAATCACTACAATTTTACGCATGTCGTGACGCAAGACGCACTACGCGATATAAGTGCGCGTAAACATTGGTTGCCTGCGTAATCATTGTTTGCCTGCGCTTTTGTACGGGTTTAACAGTATGGCTGAAGATAAACTTCACGCATTTGACCAAATCGCTTTTGGAAGTGGGTCAGAAGAGGAAAGCGACGGAGATTCATCTAATCCCTGTAGCGTAGACTGTAGAAGAGGATGCCTATCGATATGGGGAAGATATCCTCCTCGACATGTAAGTATTACAGCTTGTAAGATTGTGATTATATACATTCGTTTTTCCACTACGTCATTACCTAGATATATAATCGTTATTTTTTATTTGCATCGGTCGTAATAGAGCACTGTTAGCCTGCTAATAATGCTGAACATATTTGTATTGATAATATCTGTTAGCGTAGTGGCTCGTGGTGGCCTACTTTGTTTGAATTCATACCACTCACAATGAAATTGAGTATTTTAGCGCTGTTCTGTTTGGTTGCTCGGTCGTGCGTTATATTTGATGGCTCGATTTGCCGTGAAGCTAGAACATTGCCAGTGTTCCCGATATTATTTTATTGTATTGTAATTTTTTTGTGCATAATGTACTCTATGGGGTATGCTTTTCACTTAGGGAATGGAAAATATGTATTCAAATTTACTGTGTCCAGATGTGTGCAAGATGAATGTAAAATAAAAAAAATAAAAAAGCAACAGTTGTGAAACACACTACAGAGTAATGCCATCCTAGAGCACGCAACAAAAGATAACATAATGAAGCATACAGAAGAAAGTGTTTACTGAAGTACAAGAGTGAATGATTTCATATTTAGCTGTGTGTACCACAGTGTTATAATGCTTCTGCATTATGTAATTTGTTCCTATAACATGCTTGACCCTCCACCTCTGCCACTCCAGCAGTGCCCTCTACTGTTCAGAGTGAAGCCACTGCAGGACCAGATCCTTACAGCATTGCCAAGGCACCGCACAGGATGAAGCAGTATATGAAGGATAATGGTGAAAAAATGGCACACTAGGCATAAAACACTGAACTGAAACTGTGCAATATCAATGTTTTCATCCATTAAGTGATCGTAAGGGAAAATGTATATGCTTTATAAAGGACAAAAGGCTTTTTAATAATTTCTCGGAGAGGTTTTGGGTAGGTTATTGGACACCTAGATATCCACCCCCCTGTACTGATCCAAAATAATTTCCACATGAAAATGATAAAAAGGTGAGTTAAATGAGTCAAAACGGTTGATTTGCACTGAAATGTATGATTAGTTTAAGATTTACAGCTATTCACATTTTAGCCAATTTGGATAGGTTTGGAGACCCTGGGTACATCAGGCTACACTGCTTACATTTTGTGTCATAGATCTTTAGTAGTTCTGTATATCACCCTGCGATTATTGAATGCTTGTGGACAAGGAGTTTATGATCCAGGAAATGTGTAGTTTTACCTGTTTCACTTATGTAGCTCTCAGTATTTTGAAGAAATATAGAATTTGTTGCATTTTTAGCAAAGTTTTGCTTGCATTTCCGGCACTTTATTTTGACTTAAATTATGAAAATAAACAAATCTAAGTTTGTACAAAAAATGGTACACCGGTTTTGTTTCATTTAAGCCATTTACCAAGTTTATGTGATGCTCACACCTGGAGTTATAAAGCCTTAAACAGAGTACCCCCAAGATTGACCAAATATGCCATTTGCGCCAAGAGGTTAACTGTATTAACTTAAAAATAACTTTATTTGTGCATCGGTCAGTCACAGTAGTCATGTAAAACATAGCATTTATTATCTAATTTCTTGTGGCTAAATGGTAGCATAAGTCATATCCATGAATTATTCCAGTCAGGATTTAGACCCTACCATAGCACTGAAACGGCACTGGTTAAAGTTATTAACGATTTACTGTTATCAGCCGACCAAAACTCTGTGTCTGTTCTTGTACTTCTAAGTGCAGCTTTTGATACAATAGATCATGAGATTCTACTGAACAGACTTGTTGTTATTGTAAGAAGGGTAGGTACACATTTTCAGTCAAATGACTTATTATTATTGAATTATATCTTTCTACACACCTCTTTGTAAAGAAAATGTTAATGACCGAAATAAAGTAAACTAACTTAATTTAGGGTAAATCTGAATCGCAGTCCATGTCAAATGTAGCATTTATTTTATTTTTTTGGAAAAGCCTAGCATTTTTATTTTTGATTTCACAACATAGTACACTATGTGGCTCTTATTGTGCACTTTTTTATTTTGCTTTCTTTTAAATAATTCAGGGCAGAAATCTGCTCCTGATCCCCGCAGGACTCTGGTCACGAGGTCAAGGAGGCCCTGCTGTCTCTGCTCACCGCGAGGAGCCCGAGTCTGAGGACGGATGGCACGACATGGCGGATGAGGATGAAGAGCCTCATCAGTTCCCCTTCTGCCCCCAGAGGACCCCAGGAGTGCAGCTAGACCTTCAGCAGGCCTACAGTAGGGATGTTCCTAACGACTAATTTCCCTGACGTTGAAACGGAAGTTTAAATTTAGACTAGTCGACTAATCTAAAAGTAAGAAAACACTCAGAAAACAGTCAAAATTGAGCACAATTTAATCTATAAGGTTAAACATTGTCCGGAAAAATATTGCGTATATTATAAGAGCCATTTGAAACCGTTAATCACTTTCTGATCGACGTGACATTAGATTAGTTTTATTGGGCTATTCAACAACGCGGTAGGCCTACTTACTCTTTCCACCTCGCTGGTTTAACTTGCAGGGCAAACAGGCTAATCCGTTCAGTTTTTTTCCTTAGTTAAAAAAAAAAAAAAATTTAATCCGGCGTTGTTAACATTAGTATCGGATGCTCGTTTTTTTATAAAGCAACATTTGACCAGGAAAACATGAAATTTCAGTGCAAATTTTGTCAATATGTAATTTAAATGTGTACATTAATAAAATAATAAGTTTAACCGACTAGTATTTCTGGTGCCGACTAGCGAGGGTAGCAACGTTTAATCGACTAGTCGACTAAACACGCAGATCCCTAGCCTACAGCCCCCTGGATCTCTTTCGGCTGTTCTTCAGCACACATGTCCTCAAGCTCCTCTGTGACAACACAAATGGCAACGCAGCCCGTAAACATGCTCAGGGACTGCATACACCATGGTCTGATGTGGATGCTGAGGACATGCAAAAATATCTGTCCATCGTCCTGTACCTGGGTCTTGTCAAGACATCTGCTGCCCGTGACCTATGGAGGAAGGACCGGCTTCACAAGCACCCCTTTCCCTGCAGTGTGATGCCGGGCTACAGGTATGAGGCCATTTGTGCATTCCTCCACATGAGCGACACAACAGCAGATGCCATCAATGACCAGCTGAAAGGCCAAGCAGGTTATTATGGCCTGTTTCGCCTGAAGCCTTTGCATGACCAGATCCTGATTGCATGCAGGGCTTACTACCACCCTCATCGGAACCTGGCCATTGATGAACGCATGGTAGCCTCAAAAGCTTGGCATGGGATGAAACAATACTTGAAGGACAAGCCAACAAAGTGGGGCTTCAAGTTATTTGTCCTGGCTGACAGCAAGACGGGCTACACATCAGTGACTTCAGTGTGTACCAGGGGAAAGAAATACATTTCTGGAACCATAAACTGAACTGGAGCTAATAAATGTATCACCCTCTGAATGTGAAGTGATTGTAATGATCCTACTACCTCAAAGAACATAATAAAATGCTTCATATGGACAAAAAAAGCATTGTATTCATTTTCGGAGAGGTTTTTGGACCCCTATATATCAAAACCCAAATTATTTGGAAAAAAATGAAAATTTCCTCATTTAGTTGATACAAACATGTGTTTTATGAGTCAGAATACTTTATCTGTTGAAAAAAGCTGATTATCTCTTGATTTACTGTGATGCACATTTTATCCATTTGGATAGATTTGGACACCCTAAGGGACACCAGGATACACTGTTTACAAATTAGCTTATGGAACCTGAGCAGATTGACATATCCCCCTAAAATTCTGTACACATGTTGACAAGTGGTGTGTGCACCAGGACAGTAAAATATGACCTGTTTTACATCTTTTCCTTTCAGAAGTGTACTGTAAACTAAGAATGACAACCTCGTTTTTGTTTTTTTTGCAAAGAGTTTGTGCATTTACAGCCCATAATCTATATGAAGATTATGAAATTTTATTATTTTAATCTAAGACACACAAAGGTACAGGGGTCTTCTCCAATTTAAGCCATTAAACAAGTGTGTGTGGTGAGCACAACTGTAGTTATAAAGGCTTAAACAGAACAGTGCAAAACAGGCGAAAATTGGCCCAAATTTGCTTCTGCACTAACAGGTTAACTAGCTAAGTGTGACCCAGCATCAAAGGATAAGCAGGGGAATCCACCAACAGAAACTGAATGCTCTCAATGTGTTTATGTTGAAAAGTCGACATGGTGAGAAGAGACGTAACTTCCTTAATGGTGCCTGACCCCCAACGACCGACCGTCGAGAGCGGTAACCAACCGGGATTGGTCAAGATACTGGACCGGAATAAAAAAAAATCTAGCCCACTGGGCATCAATAAAACATTCCACGGCCCTGGAATCAATAAAAGCCTCGACCTGAAACGAGTGCTCTCCCCAAGAATGGCTAACAGGTAATACTGTCCGGGGTACAGTACCCTGAAGTCCTGCTAGAAGACTCGGTTCCTCTAGCCAGACCCCCCACTTTTCTCTTATGTTTTTCTCTCACTGATTAAAAATATGCCCCTTCCTCCTGCAGTAACGACACCACTCAATTTTAGAAGCGGTGTCTCCAGCAGGTGGGCAAACTTCCCCATCTACCTGTATGGACTCCTTATTACATAGGGATAAATAGGGTTTAACTACCGGAAAAGAGGACTACGTGAACGGGATAACCGAAGACCTTATCCGGTGGTCCTTTGTGTGTTCTCTATGGCGTAAATGGTCCGTAAACACAGTCGATTGTCTATCTGAATAGCGGATGAAACCAACGCATCTCGAGAATCGGACTGCTCAAGAATGGAAAGGGCATCCTGAACAGACTTGTCTAATGCCTCAGAGAATAACGTCATCAGGGGAGTTTCTGACCAAGCTGTCTCGCTTGCCAGTGCTCAAAGTTTTATGGCGAATTCGGCCACAGTATCACTAACCTGGTGAAGGCGATAAAGCAGTCTAGCCGACTTCCGACCTGAAATGTTATGGTCGAAAATCGACTCCATTTCGTCCATAAGTGTTTTAGTAGTATTTAAAATCAGAGACTTTCCCCTGATTAATGGAGTAGCCCAGTCAAGCACAGATCCGGTGAGTAGTGAAAGTACAAATGCTACCTCGGACTCTTGTTTACTAAACCGCGACGACTGGGCTTTAAATTTTTTTTAACATTGGGCAAGAAACCCTCGACACTTGCCCCGTCGGCCGTCATAGCAGAGGGGGAGCTGTAATTTGGGCTCCCTACACATCTGAGTAACAGGGACCGGGGGAGCGGTAGCCTGTGTGGCAAGGAGAGGTGCTTAGTGTGCAACTGTGAGTAGGCGCATGCTCTCTGTCAACTCTTTGAGGCAATCCTCTTGAACCCTCATCTGGGTATTCAGCTGCCATATTTCACCCGGAAGTAGCTGCTGTTGGGCTTCAAATCCCTTAACATACTCCTCGGGGTTCTTATCCCCTGGCTGAGCTCCCTTGGAACACCTCGCTGATTTATCCATGATGGCTTCTTTGTACTGTAATGGATTTTACTGGTGGATAATCAAACGCAAAGGTAGGGGGATCAGAATAAGTCACTCACGCAGTGAGGACTAATAAGGGAATAACAAAATAATAAATGCAAAGAAAAGACAAGAAACTACTTCCTTGTGGCTAAACAGTCAAATGAAAATCAACCCACTAAAATAGGGCGAACTCGAATAACGAGTGAAACACAAACTAAATCTCCCGAGCTCAATACTGGAGCCAAAACGGGAAACTTAGCAAAGAAAAAAACACCTTCGGCACATGAGTTCAGGCGGCCGAAAAGATATAAAACCAAAACAAACAAATAAATAGCACAGAACGCTAACAGGAAGAATAATACCTATACCTGAAATAAAAGCTAATAGCAAGTCCCCCGTGAACATATACAGCATTTAATATCATGAGGTCGCTAGTACCTGGCTATACACCTGGCTCAATGCAATGTCGAATGACAAAGAAGAACCAGGGAAGCGGAAGTGAGGAACTTAAATACCCAGCAGGTAGAAGCACAAATGAAAACAATGAAGCAAACCCCCGGAACGGAACGTGGAAAAAATCGGATAGATTCTCAATCAGGAAACCAGGATGAGAACCACAACGGAAAAAGAAAAAAAAAACACAAACCATGACAATTCCTGCTTATGAGGTATTTTAAAGTGCTGTCTATCAATAAATTGATTGATAATCATTTTCTAGTTTGCTCTTTTGCCAGAATAAAAATTGAGATGTTGGCTGAAGCTTGCGGTTCACTGGCTCTGGCGAATATTCCGCCCCTCCCCATCGGTTCGAGTGTCTACTCATGTTGTTTTGGTGCTGCGTCACATCCTCCCAAGTGGAAGTGGTGAGGGGAAGTGTAGGGCTGTGTCCGAATCAGAGCCCTATCAACTGCGCTCCGTCCTCTGGACCGCAGCCTTGGTTTAAAAAGGGTGCTCCATCAGAGGTGTGTGCATGTGATTGGTTGAGTATGGGACGCGTGGTTGCTAGCCGAACATGGTTGGCTACAGTGAGAGGTTTTCCGACAGAACTTGCTCTGCGCACAAATCGTTCGCGACCGCGGCCGGGTCGAGGCATGGGCAACGCCCCCCCAAATGCTCCGCCTGGATAGCCAAATCCAGAAAAAATCTAATCGGATAATATGATGTCGAACATTGACGCCCGTAGCACCATCAATATTAGAGCTACACAGCCAAAGTCCTTGCAATGTGCAGGTGACTGTTTGAAAATTGGATATTATCGGAGTTTCATCTGCAGCATGCGAAAGTTATTTCTCCACATTATCTTGCGTCTCAACCCCTTCCGCCGTACCGTATTGCGCGGGTGAAAGAAAAACCTGGCTATTTTTGCTCATGAGAAGGCCAGGATCTTGATATGGATGAAAGTATGTGTTTTTTGCAGAATTTCCTTATTCCACTTTGTGAAATAGCTATACCTCCCTGAAGTCCAGATGTGGCTCATGTTGCAGTGTAGGCACGTCATGGGGTATAGCCAAGTAGCGAACTACAGCGAGTATTCTTTATTTTTTTTAATTAAAAGCACAAACGTAATAGGTAATCATACATTACCTTCATTAGGCAAGAGAGTGAAACTTGTTATTGTGTCTTAACCCCCTTCTGCTGCATACATTTTGCACAGGCGAAAAAAACCCTGGTTATTCTTGCTCAGAAGGTCATTATATCGGCTCTTGATATGGATGAATTTGTACATGTTTTTTTCTGAAAGAAACAGAAGACTGATCTCATGTAGCATGCAGGAATGTGTATGAAGTTAGTGTATGAGTCACAGAACAGAACAAAAAAAAGTTATATGTTGAAAAATACATATTTAAAATATAATAATCCACTACCTTATGTAGTAATGTACTGATTAGCCTACCATGGCTTTAGCTTGATATGAAAGCATCTCTCACCTAGGGCTTTAAAAATAAATAGAACATTTTATTTTAGAAAATACTGTGTGAGGTTGTGTAGAAATGCAGGGAATTAATTTTAAAAGGCTCAAAATTTTCTGGGGGAGGACCCCAAGACCCCCTGCTACTTCGGTCCCCCCTTGTGCCAACTGCCCCACCAATCTCTGTTCATGTCCCCCCAATCAAAGCAGTCTAGAACTGGGCCTGTTCGCGATGCTCATTGCGGCCAGATGTTGCTTGTGTTGACGAATGAATTAATGAATTTAGGAATTTTTATTAAGTTGTTCTGCCTTACATGATTATAGAACCTATAGGCTAAGCTGAAACGTGTAGGCTACCTTCATGTTGCCCCTATATAGGCATGCCGCCCCTATATAGGCATGCCGCCCCTATATAGGCATGCCGCAATATTACTGAAGGGCATTTTTAAAACTTAAGAACTTCTAACGTTCTCGGAATAGTTTTTCTTTATTTCAAGTAAAACAACTGCTTATTATGTGTGTATGGTCCTGTTCTTTTAAATGTTATAATATAATTCAGAATACTATGCGCATGCCAGCTAACCTTAACCGGAGTGATCACATTAACTTTGTTCAGTGTTGGAACATTTGTAGCCTACAGGGCAGGCTAGTCAAAATGCAAGTTTGCGCCGCTTACAACTGTACCAATCGTTCAGGTTCGATCTCAGGGATACACCTTTTCAGGTAGGCCTAAATCCAGGACAGCGTTTGAAGCTGCTGTGTTTATTACATAATTCCCTTAATCGCTAAACTAAATAGTTTCAAGTGATGGTCAAGGAAAATCAAATCCGTAATATGCTTATAACCACATTATTTATGGCTATTATGGTATGTATTGAGCACCATTAAAGTGTGAGGAATAAATTCCATTGCAATATCATTATATTTCAGTCTATCTATATATCTCTTTATTCCTGTATGCTGAAAATCAAAATGGGTCCATGTGGGTCCACATACTTTGATCTCATTACATAACTCCTCCCATAGTTTGAGGTGAAAAAAACCGTCCTGTTCCACTAAGAAATTCTGTCTGAAGTCTGAACCAAACCCTCATTTTGTTTACCCTTGAGAATAGTTGCATTTGGATTTGGAATAGTCAGTTAGTTAAAGTGTTTATTTTTTCCTGCTCTCCTTATCCCTATACCAATTTTATCCCTCTCCCAATCTTTTTATCCATCCCTCCATCGTGCTAGCTAGTAACATTAGCTTGCTCCTTGCATAGCTCAGCATGGAAACAAACGTGTCGTTTTTACTTGGTGCACTGCTCATTCGTCAGATAATATATCAAAAATAATAGTTAGTTAAGATTTTGCCAAATAAACCATGCCTTGGAAATGGTTTTGTCGTATTGTTCAGTGGCTGGTTACAGTAATAAAAATAGGATGAGAACCATTATCCACCGAAGTACTTGCCATGCACGTAATTGTCGTTCGATTAGCAACCAAAATTAATGAATGGGCCTTTAAATAAATTTTAAAAACTCAATAAAACCTACCATTATTTAATGATTTGTGTGGAACGTGCATTTGGTGAAACGTCGCCTTGCAATTTAGCTTGCTTTAAATAGACTAACGTTAGATCAAACGGTTGCAATACTTTGCTTAAAGTTAACTTTACTTTGATTGGAAGCTTGCGTGTGAGAGATATTTATCTCTTGATAACAGCCGCACTGCATTTTACTTTGAATTGATTGAATTAATTCCTCGCCGGGTTCAAACCTATGATTCAAATCACAGAACTGTATAAAAACAGTTCTGTGGTTCAAACTTGTAGGGCTGGATGACGTCAATGGCACTCGGGTAGAGGGCGTGGGTTTGGACCCACTTAAAAAAGTGGGTTTGGACCCCGTCTTAAAGTCCTTTTAAGACGGAGTTTATTAGCTGACTTTGAGATTTATATTAACATACCTATTCACATTTTCTTGAAAAGATATGAAGTGGGTGTGTAGTGGATACATCCCTCTGTGATATGTTGTGGTTATTTGAAGTTTTTAGAATCCCTTGACCATCACTTTAATGAAATGGTAGGCCTGTAGCAATGTCTCTCATAGTAGCTGGGTCTGTCATATTAAGTTACATAATGTTTCTAACCTTGTAGCCTACCGTGAACTTTGCATTAACGCCTGTATTGGCAAATTCCATTACACACTAACAACATACAGGAAAATGCACTTGCTGAGGCGCTTTGCCATCTATGTTTAATTTAATCTTAATTAGTTTGTGTTTGCTGTTATTTTATTGAATAAAACATGTAGCCTGAACTATTTTTGGACTACTTATATTTATGCCTACTTTGTGGCATCAAATCAAATCGGTGTAACGTTACGTATTTACATAATGTTACACCAATAGTGGTCATAATATCAAGTTTGTGGAATTTTCGATGTGTGTAGCTAATTCAATACGATGGAACTCCAACTAGTGTGTGTGTGCGTGTTTGTCTATGCATGGAAAATAGGCCTACTGCAACTGCACACAAGCTCATATAAACGAGTTAACAAGCAAACAACAAATCTTGGAGAAATTTATCGAAATTCTCATTTTTATTGAAAACCAATGAACAATGAAGATAAACCAAATATTAAAGAGCTTTATTGCGGTAGTCCGAAATTATATAACATAAACAATTAACTTCATCTGCGAGCATAAGATTTGGTTGGCTGTGTCTGTATCTAATTTTAGTTGTCAGATGACGTTAAAAAGTTTAGGAGATCTCTAATATCAGTTTTGGTTTTAACGAGACAAATTAATGTTGGATTTGGTTAAAAAATAGGCTACTTTTAATATCTAAGTGTTGTTTGAATCCTAAGTGTTTTTTCCGCAAACAAAAATATAGCCTGTCCTTGTCAATATCATCAACTTTGCATTTATCCCAAGCGTTTGTCACCCATAGAAAACTTGTGGAGAAGGGAGATGGGCTTTGGCAAAGCCTTCTCTGTGTCACTGCTCTGCGCCTTCCTCATTGTACATGTGAAATGAGCGCAAAATACAAACTTCCTGGTTCGGATGTGCTCGCCATTGGTTTCTATTGGCATTGCTGTTTCTACATATTATATACTCTTAAGATGGGGACTCAGGAAAAGAAAAACAGGAAATACAAAAGGCTTCAAGCATGTGCAGTGGTATATGAGGGTGACTGGTAGCCTTTGTTTGATACGTACCTTAAGCACACCCTGGTCTTTCCTGGGTGTGATATCCACGCCATACGAGGCAAAGACAGCAGTGGAAGACTGTCCTTCCTCAGAGGGCTCTCTGTCAGTGGTCATCTCTGCTGCACTCAAACATGCCACAGTGCTGCTGCAGTGACAGACAGGACATATATTAATGTGCACGCACACGCACACACACACACACACACACAAGCATGCATGCACACACGCACACAAACACACACACACACACACACACGGATGCACACGTGCATGCATGCGGTTCTACGTAGGGGATACCGAGGTAGGTTGTGACACTCATCGTTACCATAATACTTTCATCGATTACTAAAAGACTGCATGCATAACAATGATAATATTTTGTCGTTAATATCTTCGATCTCTCTATTAACTATTGGTGCTGTTTATTAAGCTTGATCGTAAACACAAAAGGTGCAATTGACTTAAACAGAAGACTTCCGGTGTAAGAATTTATCACGCCGACGAACTAGGTTGTGACAATCGGTGGAGTAGTTTGTTACAATAAATGAATTTTTTTTTAATAAATCGGTTTTCAAACGATTTGTATGTATTCAGGTTAATGTTCCCTCGAACTATATAGGTAAATATGTGGTTATTTTTAAATCAAACCTGTTGTTATTTTCAATTCACATTGGAGTTGATTTCATATTCCTGGTGAACAATTGGATGTTTTTTCATCCAGTCCAGCTACTTCAGCGTTCGGCTGATCTTCGCATCTCCGTCAGTACGCTTAGTAAAAGCAATAAAAATAGAAAATACTACAACCAAATTTACTTTTTCTGGCAGGTAGGCCTACTTACAGTAACTATATGGTTTTAAATTGTATGCGTGTTAGTTAGCTGACTACAGCTACAACAAGCATAACAACCTACTCCCACCTACTCCCGCTACGTGTCACAATCTACCCGGCCTGCTCGCTTTTGCTTTGCCGGGTTGCGCTAGCTTGAGCTAACAACTTAAAACAGTCAATATCTACTGATAATCCACATATTGTAGTTTAAAATTATACAGTATATGTTATGATTTGTTCATAGCTAACACATGACAGTAGTTGAAAAATACGTATGACGTAAAAAAAAAAAATTCTTCCTTAAATTTAACGTTCGTTGAAAGGGCACTAAAATTGCACAAAGCCAGTCCTTTGAAATCCGAGGTGAAAGAGGGCGTGTATGAAGTTGTGCAACATGATTGGCTGCACCCTAGCTTATTTCTGATTGGGCAAAAACATTGCATCAATCTATAGAGTACTCAAGTGTGTACGTCAGTCGTGGGCGGAGTCTGGTTTCGGAAGTAAATTCCCTATGGAAGAATAGAATGGGCTTCGGAGAAAATCGACTATTTCTTGAAATGTGATTTATAGAATGAGCCGAAACGTTTCTGAATTAGCCTGTGTGGTACAAGGATATAGACCATATAGCGCATGTTCCAAATTTAAATTTTTTAAGTAATGTATCAATGATTGTAGTTCGACTTTAACCCCTTTGCGCAGATGGCAAATTTGGTAAATTCTCATCTATTTAGGGGGTGCTCTGTTTAAGGCTTTATAACTCCAGGTGTGAGCATCACATACACTTGGTAAATGGCTTAAGTAAAACAAGACAGATGTACGATTTACAATTTGTCAAAATAAAGTGCCACAAATGCAAAAAAACTTTGGAAAAATGAAAAAAAAAAGTTTTTTCTTTAGTTTGCAACGGGTAAATAAATACATTTCCTGGATCATAAACTCTATATCAACAAGTGTGCAAAATCTGAGGATGATATGCAGAACTACTAAAGGTCTATGATGCAAAATATAGGCAGAGTACCCTGTTGTCCATTAGTGTCTCCAAATCTATCCAAATGGCTAAATTATGCACTACTCTAAAAAAAAAAAGAAGATATATTTAATATATATATAATATAATATAGATATATAAAATCAACAGTTTTGGCTCATAAAACTCACTTTTGCATCATGTTCAAGTGGGAATGATTATATTCTCATCAGTATAGGGGGGTAGATATCTATGGGTCCAAAACCCCTATGCAAAACATGTCATAAAATGAATAAAATGAGTTTTGTCCAATATAAAGAATATACATTTGCTTCTTCTGATGGATTAAGATAAAAATATTCATATCACAGTGTTACATACACCTAAATATGTAGCCTAATCATTCACTCTTGTACCTCAATAAAACATCACTTTTCCATGTACTCTGTTTTAGTTGACAACATTAAACACTGAAGCATTTGAAAATTTTTGGCTCATTTTGTTAAATTAGATTTTTTTTGGGATATTGTTGAAAAATGTGTTTACACTCAGCAAAGTATTAGAAAAAGTATCGATTGGCATCGGTATCGAACACCAGGTATCGGGACTGGCATTGAAAAATTTCTAACGATACCCAGCCCTAATTGTGAGGGAGAGTAGGCCAATCAATGCAAGATATTGAGATTTTTTATTTTACGTTTTGTTTATTTTTTGCGCTTCTCTCAATATTGATGGTGGCCTATATAAACAAGGCATACAGTTAGATTATAAAGAGCATGTTAAAGATCGGTTAAGAGTATTGTATTCAGAGACTGCCGATCAGAGCTGTAAAATCCACAGGTCAGAAAGTAAAAGTCCTGCCATGGTTTTTCTTCCATCCATGAACTCAGCCAGCTGATTTCACTAATTTGTTTGATGACCGAGTCCAGGTGATTGGAACAAAATACTGGGGAGCACTTTTACTGGATTTTACACCTCTGCTGCTGATCGAGTCACATAGAAGGGAAATTTGCCAATACCGATCTGCTCCATCCCTACTACCCAATTTTTTCTAAATTATTACATGTAACTTCGTCCTGTATTTTTTCATCTTACCATCTAAAGAGAATGTGGTCACTCAAACTTTAGATATGAAATAACTAAAATTGCCTCATGGAAGAACACATCATTTCAATTAATGTTTTAAACAGTTGAGGGAAAATGACACTCCAAAAAAGATATGTTAATTGGTTGTCAAGTTAATTTTAGAAAATGTACAGGTTTTAAAATGTTCTATGCTGCTAGAAATTTTTGTAGCAGCATATGATATTTGAATTCACAAACAGATATTTGTAAACCAAGAAACATAATTAATAAATAATAAATAAATACAAATAAAAATTAGAATTATCTAGACCTATAGTAAATAACTTAAATGTAGAATTTTACAAGCCTATCCAGGCATATGATTGCCCCATTACTGTACTTTCAGATGAAACCAAATAAGTAAAATAATACTAATTCTTTAAACAATTCAAATAAAAACAAATGTTATTTGTGAACACAATTTTGTTAACAAAATAATGTCTAGGCTCTGTATGACCACGCAGGTTTCTATTCAAATATAAATATTCCAAATTAATAAATAAATAATCATAATAATATGAATACAAATAATAATAATAATAATAATAAGTATCATTATTATTATGCATTTTATTCATGCTGTGCGTTTCATAAACCCAAAGCACTGGATGCAGACAATTGTTCAAATCTATAGTCTTGTAATTTTCTTTTGTAAGTGTAACACATCTGACTTGCCAATTAGTTCCACTATAAATGATTGGCATTTGACCCTTTGATGTGGCACATAAAGTTTGAATAACCACATTCGCTTCAGATGGTAAGGTGAAAAAACACAGGGCCATGTTACATGAAATTATTTAGGAAAGATTGGGTAGCATTTCTTTGGATTAGAGCTAGTTTAATTAGTGTGAGCTACAATAGGCAATATTGTTTGTTGTAACTTGGCCTCATTTTGATATCAATACTTTTAATGGGAGGCCTGGTTTTTGCAAGTTTTAATTAATGACTTACAGACAGTGCTTTCAAGGCTATGCGTGAGTTTTGTACATTGAAACGTTTTTTGTTGAGATTCTGATTTACAGTGAAGCTATTTCACTCATGTATAGCACAATGACACACATACGGTTTGGCTGTATGCTGAGTCATGACTCTTTAACTGGCAATGGCTCCGTTTTGAAATGCAGCGACATTTCGGGGCCCCATACAGAACAAGTGCTGAAATCCAAACTGCAACCCAGAACTGGAACATATCTAATATTTCAGTAGCTGTTTGAAAACAATCCTCTAGTACACAGTGAGTGAAGAAAGCAGAGTACAGTGTACTGTGTGTTTGTGGGAGAGAGAGTGTGTTTGTGAGTGTGTGTGTTTGTGGGAGAGAGATTGTGTGTGTGTGTATGTATGAATGAGTGTGTTTGTGGGAGGGTGTGTGTGTGTATATGTGTGTTTGTGTGTGTACTGTACATGTTTGTGTGTGTGTATGAGAGAGAGAGAGAGAGCGAGAGAGAGAGAGAGAGAGAGAGAGAGAGAGAGAGAGAGAGAGAGAGACAACTTGTGTTTGTGTGCTGTACAAGTTTGTGTGCGTGTGCAGCAGAACACTCTGTTCCTTCAGTGACTGGCACAATATGATCTCCTTCACCCACCTCACCTCAGCCCATTCACACGCAGCATCTGCCCACAGATCACACAAATGGCTAAGCTTTTAAACAATGTGCAGTTCTGCTTATTTATACTGCATATTTATTGCAACTACAGATGAACCTCGATCCAACGGACACCGATGCAACGGATTCCGGATCCAACGGACACAATCCGCTAGTGAATATCTGGTCCGAACGTTTAAAACTCCCGGGTGAAGCGAACCGAGACCGCTACTTGAGTAAGCGTCCGCGAACCGAGACCGCTACTTGAGTAAGCGTCCGCTTGGCGGCGCGCACGTGTTGTTTACAAGCGTACAAGCGTCGGTTTGCCTGGTTGTTGTGCGCTACATATCTCTTGTTATAGTGATTTCGTCGCTGCAACGGACAAACGGCTTTAACGGACAACTGCTCCCCCCTATTAATCCGTTGGATCGAGGTTCATCTGTATATTTAGGTCTATATAAACCCTGGAAAACACTGAATATACAAACACCTGGTATTTTTTCTGCTTTGCTGAAAATGTAATATAAGGCCAATGCCATAAATAATTGACTGCTTCATCTTGTACTTAAAAAACATACACTTGAATGATCTATTTAAGATATTTAAAAGTTAATAACACAATTAACCCATGCTCTAGCACCACCTTTTTTGAAAACAAGCCTTAAAATTAAATAGTTACTGTTCTTGAACCCCTTTGACTACCAGCTGCCATGGATCACGCCTTCCTTCCCTTATCTCCGTGCTTAGTATTCCGTTTTTTCATCTACCTGTAAATCTATCAGATTTTTCTGTGTTCCGCTACGGGTTTTGCTTTTGCCTCGGTGATTAGTGAGTTCACCTGTCCTGCATTTCCTCTCACTACTGATACCCCGCTTCCTCCTTTTCTTGTCGCTTCCATGTTATTTCACGTAACATTCTAGCTGGTAAAGGTATAGGAAGTTGTACTGCTATCGACCGTTTTGCTTCTCAACGCGGGACTTGTTAGCGGTACAATTTAGAAAAAGTATAGAAAGAGCAGAGGTTTTGGTTTCTTTGTTTTCCACTCAAGCCTACGAGTGTTCTTTTGTTTTTCTCCTTCCTTTCTTTTGTTCACTCCAATACGGGAGTTAGATAAGTGTTACTTTCTAGCGGGTAAAAGTATAGGAGTTGTGCGTGCTATCGACCGCTTTGCTTCTCTACGTGGTTCTTGTTCGCAGTACAATTTAGAAAATGTAAAGTGCGCTCTTTCATTTCAGAGCAGAGGTTTTGGTTTCTTTGTTTTCCTCTCAAACCTACGAGTGTTCTCACCCTAAGGTTTAGGGTTATTTATATTTTTCTCCTTCCTTTGTTTTTGTTCAATCCACAACAGGAGTTAGATAAGCGTGACTGCTTATTTCTTTTGTTTTGCTCAGATATTGAGCTCCTCGCTTTTTATCGCGAGGTTATTTGTGTTCTCCTTATTTTCCCCATCCACTACGGATTATTGTCCGTCTTAGTGGTGTTCATTGAACACCTTAAGAGTCCTTATCTGTCGCACCTGGACCTCCAATATTTCCTCCGTGTCTCTGGCATAGAGATCCCCTACACCAGCACAATCCTGGTCTCTTCTGTAAGGTAACCCATGGGATTTCGTTTTCCAAAAGTCAGAAAGTGCCCTATCTTACACCCGGTGCTAAGCGGCGTTAATCCAAACTTACAGAGGTCATTGTAGCGCCCAGCGCTGACGTTGTTTCACTACCAATTGACCTTGCACCCATAGCAAGTGAACTGGGCGGGTTGCACCACAAACCTGGTCTCATGTCACAGTTATTTCTATGTTATTTTAATGGCGCATAGCCTATAAGTACGTCTACATAGGTGTGTGCACAACGGGCAATTTAAAACAAGGGAAAATATGCGTAAACCTATGGGTTCCCAACCTGACAGCTTTAGTGTATTCAACCCTAATGTTTAAAACACGTCGTCATGGTTAGTCAGAATAATATTGACCCTAATATTGATCCATATATTCTTTGCTCGCAGACTTTAACCTTGCGTGTGTTTCCCCAGCTGAAAATCGCTGTTTTTGCAGTCTTATTAAATTCTCCATTATATTAGCAATCCACCAAGGTGCAAATGCAGGTAACTTTTATAGGGAATGTGAGATAACACTGTGATTGGTTTGTTAAGTTCAGCCCATTTGAACCTTGCGCTTTACTTTGCGCTCAAAATATGCACCCTCTAACTAGCAAATGGAGTTGGACACGCCGTAAATGTACCTGCGCCATGCGTTTAGACATGCACTAAGAACGTCATGATAGAGCCCCAAGTGTTACGGAAACAAAGTAACAGAGGCTTAAATACAGTGAAGTGCACCTTTTTATCTTGCCTAAAAGACTATTCATTTATTTCTTTGCCAGGATAAGGTTACTGACTTCACCATTATTGGTGTTGTTTGTGGATTTCCGTGGAACACATAGAACATGCGTATTGATTAAGGCTGTTTGTGTCAGGTTACAAAATAAGGACGTCGCTATAACATTTGGATCTTAAAATGGTTTATAGAGATAGAATAATGTTTTTAACACTTCCAAATGGTATACAGGTGCAGCTCAAAAAATTAGAATATCGTGAAAAAGTTCAATATTTTTTGTCACTCATTTCAGAAAGTGAAACTCATATATTATATAGATTCATTACACATAGAGTGAAATATTTCAAGCCTTTATTTCTTGTAATTTTGATGATTATGGCTTACAGCTAATGAAACCCAAAATTCAGTGTCTCAGAAAATTTGAATATTTTGCTTTAACATATTTTTAAAGTATCATATTTAATATTTGGTCGCATATCCTTTGCATGCTGTTACTTCCTGAAGTCTGTGACCAATCAACATCAAAAGACTCTCGATATCTTATTTTCAGATACTGTTACAAGCGATACTATAACCTCTCTGCATTTGAACTGATCTCTATGAGAATTGGGGGGTAAGACTAGATTCAGCTGTAAATTACGCTGGTACAGTATGGAACACATGACTGGCGAAATGGCTGTACGTCATCAAGGGTCTAAGGTATCAAACGAGCCCCAAACCATCACTCTGCGGCCAGATATGGAGTAGATGTGGATGGATCCCTTTAAGGGTTGTTTCTCCTGACTTTTTTCCCCATAGAGTTCTATAGGAAAATGAGTCAGGAGAAATAACCCTTGCAGTGAGGTTATAGTATCGCTTGTAACAGTACCTGAAAATAAGATATCGAGAGTCTTTTGATGTTGATTGGTCACAGACTTCAGGAAGTAACAGCATGCAAAGGATATGCGACCAAATATTAAATATGATACTTTAAAAATATGTTAAAGCAAAATATTCTAATTTTCTGAGACACTGAATTTTGGGTTTCATTGGCTGTAAGCCATAATCATCAAAATTACAAGAAATAAAGGCTTGAAATATTTCTCTCTATGTGTAATGAATCTATATAATATATGAGTTTCACTTTCTGAAATGAGTGACAAAAAATATTGAACTTTTTCACGATATTCAAATTTTTTGAGCTGCACCTGTATTGTGTGACCAGATTATAAAAAAAATTTACCGTAAAAAACGTAATGAATGCAAATAAAATAAACTGTGCTACGTAGTTAAGGGATTCGTTCATAAGCAACAAAAGATAAAAAAAGAAAAAAAAAAGTTTTTTCATAAACATAAGAATTACTTATGTCACTTCCTGTTAATTGGTTTAGTTGACTGGAAATCTTTTCCATCTTCTGTTGAAGTGTAACATTTCAGTAATGAGACATATTGCAAAGCACATTCATGCTTATCATCTCATATATTTAGTGGAAACAGACTTTTCCAAAACAACTGTAAGTCTAGATTGAGACTAAGTCACAAATGAAATACTTGAAATGTTCAAATCTTACAATATTGCTACTCTCAAAAAATCATACACTGCACTACTGCTATCTACAATTCTGCCTTCCAGAATAATCCACAAATAAGAGCTGCCAGAGGTCTGTAGCAACATGCTTTCGATAGCCCTAGTTAAATTGGACAGAACATTATTATCATCACGAGTACAGTTGTAGTGGTATTCTAACATAATACTCTGTTATTATAACTGACCACTTATTTTTATTGCCAACTAGAGAAATAGCTGATCACTTTATTTTATTGGTGGGCAAAGAAACACTGATATAATTCAGCGGTACTGCTGAATCCTGACCAAAAATACAGAAAAACCCTGAAAGACTTTAATATGTTTTAAATTTAATTATAAAAATCCTGTGCCATATGACGGTAAACATACAGAACTGCAATTATTTTAAACTATTAACTATGATTTACCTTGACAACCCTACAGAAACAGAAAATCCAAAAGAGAAAAGGGGATAAATTGGGATTATTTCAGCACATTCACACATCTGTAAAATACATATTCTCAGCCACAATTTGCACAAGAATATTTGTAACACTTGAGTCTAACCAAATAAAAATGCAAAGTTAGGTGAGGTCATGAGAGGAGCTTGAATGTTGGGAGCGACGGCGCAGAGGCAGACAGAGAGAGCGTCACAACAGGGAGATAGCGCGGCTCAAGGCCCAGGTTAAGCCTTGGAGTCTCTCAGGCCTGCTTCAGATCACAGACTCCTTTGCAGCACTATGGTTAACTAAGCAAATGCACAATATCCATACAAACGAGTGTGTGTGTGCATGTGTGTATGTATCCCGCTAACATTAATGCAGCTGTGTGTGTGTGTGCCTGAGAGAGAAAGAGTGTGTGTGTGTGTGTATCCCGCTAACATTAATGCAGCTGTGTGTGTGTGTGCCTGAGAGAGAAAGAGTGTGTGTGTGTGTGTGTATCCCGCTAACATTAATGCAGCTGTGTGTGTGTGTGTGTGTGTGTGTGTGGAGGGGGCGGGGGGCGGGGGGGGGGGGGGGGGTCTTCTTGAAAGAGGGATTCTGTGCCTTGTCAGCAATCCCCCTTTCTTGAATTTGCGGATCCCTCTGGGGCTCAACATGGGGAGGGGTGTAGAAGGGGGTGCCGTCATAGCAAATGCATATTCATACATCCTGATTACCTGTCTCTCATTCTCTCTGGGGGCACACCTTGCCCGTCCATCCCAAATGGCACCCTGTGGCTCTCCTCAAGGTCTCGGCACCCTGTGGCACTCCTCAAGGTCTTGGCACCAGAGGCAGGGCAAAACAGATCGTTTGGCAAAAGCAAATAGGAACAGCCAAGAATCCTCACCCAGAAAACTGCTAAGGCCGCAGCGAGAGTGGAAATTGCCCAGGACCTTACTTTAGCCCAAAACAGTGTAGACAAGACACAGCTGTAGCACTGTTTCAGTCTCTGTCTCTGGCTCAGTCATACTCACCCTGTCACCTTCTTTCACATACTCACCCTGTCACCTTCTTTCATATGCTCACCCTGTCACCTTCTTTCACATGCTCACCCTGTCACTTTCGTTCACATGCTCACCCTGTCACCTTCTTTCACATGCTCACCCTGTCACTTTCGTTCACATGCTCACCCTGTCACCTTCTTTCACATGCTCACCTTGTCACCTTTGGTCACATGCTCACCCTGTCACCTTCTTTCACATGCTCACCCTGTCACCTTCTTTCACATGCTCACCCTGTCACTTTCGTTCACATGCTCACCCTGTCACCTTCTTTCACATGCTCACCTTGTCACATTCTTTCACATGCTCACCCTGTCACCTTCATTCACATGCTCACCCTGTCACCTTTGGTCACATGCTCACCCTGTAACCTTCTTTCACATGCTTCTCACACTTTTTGTTTCTGATACGAATATTTTAATTATATGCTCAACCAGTATGCATGTTATCAGATATACGCTGTTCACGTCTTTCCCAATTGAAATATTAACCCCTTTGCCCAGATGCCTAGTGGCCATGGCGCCGGCTGCAAGATTTTGCTCAACTGAGACATTTGTTGCTCCTGCAGCCAAACTATGAGTGGAAACCACAAACTCTGTGTTTTATCTTTATTGGTGCACGATTCATGACCCCTCTGCAAAATACAGAGTTTCTAAGTGTCACTATGTACCTGTAGCAAGTCCATTTAAAGCAACCTCCCACCCAACCTCCCATGAGACATAGTGGACAATAGCATCTATGTGTGAGTTCATAAATATATTTATTTATCAGCTATAATTTGATTACCGTCAATGCAACAAGATAAACCCAACAATAGCCTGATCGTATGCCAAAAAAGCTGTGAAAAGCCCTGCTCACGCAAATGCAAAATAATTCAATGAAAATGTGTCATTATACCATGTCATTCTACTTTGAATATCTGCTACTAAATATGAAATAAATATACAATCCTACCATTGGTTTTACACATAGAGATGTTCCTTTCAAAATGTTGTGGTCATTTATTGTCTTGGACAATCTGTTTGAGAAATACACACCAGTTTAGCACATTATAACCAGTGGCGTAATGTCGGCTGTAAAATAGGCCTTCAGTAACCTTACCTTTATATAGATATTACTCTCAACCTGTTTCCACTTACAGTTCTTAATTATCAATCAGGCAATTAATTAACTGAATAACAAATATCAATGAATATATCAAGCTTTTCTGTGCTAGTATTTTTCTTTGCGTCATAAAATGGGTAGCACTTAAATATATGTAGCAACGGCCGGTACGTTGGAAAAAGTGGGGTGTCCAGGATTACATGTTTACGTTAATATAGCTTGAGTAGCCTAACAATCAAACAATTAATTTGCTGAATAATCAAGACCAATTTGTAGCCTATAATGATTTAGAAACGATAACGACAAAGAGACAACTTGAGATTGTTTAACAAGGATCAGGCAATAATCTGAATGCGTTAAAGAATGTCATTCATTTTAAGACGACACTCAAATTAGTCAAAGCGATTTAAACATAAGCATACATTTAAAGAGGACAGCCTCTTAGGTGTCTTGAACCATTGATAGCAACGCATAATTCAGGCAAGAAAAACTAATTTACGAAAATATATGAAATGCGGTTCAACATTTAAACATGGAGCATTTAAAAGTCTGAATCTTCGCGTGATAACACGTCATCATAAATGTGGATATAGAAAAATGCAACACAAGTTTATGATGTACAAAACAATAAAAAATAACTTGGTAGCCTAATAATTTACTTATTGTTCTTGGTTATTGAGTGAATCAATTATTTGATTGACAATCAGGCAAAGTAAACAAAACAGATTGAGAGTGATCACCCATTAAAGGTACGTTTACAGAAGGCCTAATTCTACTCCCACGGTATGCCACTGGTTATAACACTATGTGGAACGTCTGGGTGAAGAACCCCATATGCCCTGCCTGCAGCTCTGAAATATTTCATGTCATTCCGTTTTTATCCTATAGATGACAGTATATCCTTCTCAACAGTGTTTACAATTTGTTATTGGGTGCTTTGAACAGTAAATTACAGCCCAGCGTAACAGAATTTTTCATTTTATCAATGTAGTATGATGCAAACAGCTACAGAAAACACATTCACTGACGGGAGTTTTTCGTCCTCGATATGAAAGTAGTACTGCTTGTGCGGTTGTTAGTTTTTCCACTCGATCACCATCTTGTCCAGTACAGTAGGCTATTTTAGATATTATTATCTTTGCATTTCACATACTGTAGTGTAATGTTCATTGGGGACTCATTCATGTTTTATGTTTGATATACCGACTTTCATTGAAGCGAGAACATTTGGCAGCATTTCCCTGTTGGAGTAATATAATTTTATTGTAATGTTATCGTACACAATATAGGCTAAAGGCTTAGTATCGTCCAGAGCTATACTTGTCACTTAGGACATGGAAAATACTCATTCCAATGTACTATCTGCTGATATGTGCTAGATGAATGGGAACTTTTTTTATTTTAACTACAGAAAAATGCGATCCCAGGGCAAAAGAATACATACTGTAGAGTACAGGGAAAAGTGATGTTTTACTGAGGTACAAGAGTGAATGATTAGGCTACGTATTTAGGTGACTGTAACAGTGTGATATCAATGTTTTCATCTTAAACCATCAGAAGGGGCAAATGTATATGCTTTAAGACACATTTTATTAATTTTATGACATGTTTTGGATAGGGTTTTGGACCCATAGATATATACCCCCTATACTGATGAAAAGGTAGTAATTCCCACTAGAAAATTATGAAAAAGTGAGTTTTATGAGCCAAAACAATTGATTTGTAGTTGAATATATCATTATTTTATGATTTAGAGCAGGGGCCTTTCTAGACTGCATTATTGGAGGGGCAGGAAGAGATATTGGTGGGGCACAAGGGGGGGACGAAGTAGCGGGGGGTCTGGGGGTGCTCCTCCATAAAAATTTGAGCTTTTAAAAAAAAAAATCTGCATTTCTACACAGCCTCACACAGGGCATTTTATAAAATAAAATGTTTAATTTATTAACATTTTGAAGATTTAAAAAAAAAAAATTCAAAGCCCTAGATGAGATTTGAGATGCTTTATATAAAGCTAAAGCAAAGGCTAATCAGTATATTAGTGGATACGATCATTTTAATAAAATTTAAACCCATCTCCACCCCCCCCTCATATTATAGGAGGACAACTTTATTTATGCCCAATAACACCAAATCATTATCTAATCTTGGAAACAAGTATATTAAAAATGAGCTATATTCTTTCATCATTTCAGTCTCTTTGTGATATTTTCTATTTACATGTGAAACTACGTTACTGTAACTGGCTCATCATTTTCATTTGTATTTTAGCCACTCCACTGACTAGCCAACATGCAGCAGTAGGCTAGCTAACACACACACACATACACGGGCGCCGCATACACAAGTGCAGCCAACTAGTGCAATGCTGCAGATGTTTCGCAGAATCACAGCTATAACAACTAGGCTAGATGCAACATGTAATCAATCTATTTAAAATCTAATTTCCCAGACAGAGATTCTCGCCACTATCCTCAACTCACTGAGTAAGCTAGGCTAGCGAATATTACATTCTAAGCAATGCGTAAAAGTTATAGTTATCAAGAAGAGACAGCATAGATTGATCAAAGAAACTGACCTCTTTCTCTCTCGTTGTGTCTCCATGTGTTATATGGCCAAACCAACCAATCAAATATTAGAGAAATATATTATTTCAATGTGGCATTTTTATGATTGGCCGAATCCTCTGTAGATCTAATAGCCTACTGACGGCACTACGGGCGCCAAATTCATATTGCCGGATTTTATTTCTTCAGCATTTGGCTTAAAAATGGCCAATAGGAAAGCAGTGCATTTTTTGATGACCAATAACAAAATTACAGAAAACTATGAACGTTCAAAAAAATTGCTATAACGGTGATTTTTTTAGAGTTTTCATTGGATGGGCAGACAATTCCTCAGGATGGGCAAGGCTTATCTCTGGGTGGGCAATGACCACCCCAGCCCACCCGTAGACACACCCCTAATTTAGAACAGTGCACAATTTAGCCATTTTGATAGATTTGGAGACACTAATGGACACCAGGGTACACTGCCTATTTTGCATCATACAGATGCAGCTCAAAAAATTTGAATATCGTGAAAAAGTTCAATATTTTTTGTCACTCATTTCAGAAAGTGAAACTCATATATTATATAGATTCATTACACATAGAGAGAAATATTTCAAGCCTTTATTTCTTGTAATTTTGATGATCATGGCTTACAGCTAATGAAAACCCAAATTCAGTGTCTCAGAAAATTTTTATATTTTGCTTTAACATATTTTTAAAGTATCATATTTAATATTTGGTCGCATATCCTTTGCATGCTGTTACTTCCTGAAGTCTGTGACCAATCAACATCAAAAGACTCTCGATATCTTATTTTCAGATACTGTTACAAGCGATACTATAACCTCTCTGCATTTGAACTGATCTCTATGAGAATTGGGGGGTAAGACTAGATTCAGCTGTAAATTACGCTGGTACAGTATGGAACACATGACTGGCGAAATGGCTGTACGTCATCAAGGGTCTAAGGTATCAAACGAGCCCCAAACCATCACTCTGCGGCCAGATATGGAGTAGATGTGGATGTATCCCTTTAAGGGTTGTTTCTCCTGACTTTTTCCCCATAGAGTTCTATAGGAAAATGAGTCAGGAGAAATAACCCTTGCAGTGATCCATCCACATCTACTCCATATCTGGCAACAGAGTGATGGTTTGGGGCTCGTTCGATAGCTCAGACCCTTGATGACTTACAGCCATTTAGCCAGCCATGTGTTCCATACTGTACCAGTGCAATTTACAGCTGAATCTAGTCTCACCCCCAAATTCCCATAGAGATCAGTTCAAATGCAGAGAGGTTATAGTATCGCTTGTAACAGTACCTGAAAATAAGATATCGAGAGTCTTTTGATGTTGATTGGTCACAGATTTCAGGAAGTAACAGCATGCAAAGGATATGCAACCAAATATTAAATATGATACTTTAAAAATACGTTAAAGCAAAATATTCTAATTTTCTGAGACACTGAATTTTGGGTTTCATTAGCTGTAAGCCATAATCATCAAAATGACAAGAAATAAAGGCTTGAAATATTTCACTCTATGTGTAATGAATCTATATAATATATGAGTTTCACTTTCTGAAATGAGTGACAAAAAATATTTAACTTTTTCACGATATTCTAATTTTTTGAGCTGCACCTGTATATCTTTAGTAGTTCTGCATATCATCCTCAGATTTTGTACACTTGTGGACACAGTTTATGATCCATGAAATGTATAGATTTACCTGTTTCACATAAGTAGCTCTCAGTATTTCACTGCAAACTAAAGAAAAACTATTTTCTTTAGCATTTTTCCAAAGTTTCTTTGCATTTGTGGCACTTTATTTTGACTTAGAATTATGAAAATAAGCAAATCTAAGTTTGTCTTGTAAATGGTACAGCTGTCTTGTTTTATTTAGGCCATTTACCACGTTTTTGTGATGCTCACACCTGGAGTTATAAAGCCTTAAACAGAGCACCCCCTAAATAGGTGAGAATTGAATCTGTGCAAAGGGGTTAATACTATTGTCATTCTTATTTTGCAGAATTCTCTAATAATTTCATCTAATGACTTGAGGGATCTGACATTTTTATTTTATTTTGTGTTGTCAACATTTTAAACAAGGCACAGGACTTCATTAATGGGCTATTATGCATCATGCTTTGTTCTCTTTTATTTTAAATATCCTTTTCCATGAAAATGTTATTTTATTGTGTTGTTGTGTTGTACAAAACCAATTTTTATGCACCGATTTTCATCGTCTTGAAAATATATTTTAACATTGTGGTAACCCTGGGTATTCCACTTGAACCTTTATAACAGTATCTGGCAAAGTTACATAAATTTATTTAATTTAATGTATGTCCGAGACAGGTCTGTTTCTCATGGTTCAGGATTTCTGAAACAGGTTAATGCAAAGGAAACCCGCTTTCTACTTTACAGTTATGTGAATCTAAAGTCTTTAATTATACATATTTTTTCGAAATCTGTTGAAACATGAAATGTACAAGCATACATACATTTACAAAGACCTGTAGTTATTTATTTTTGCTTGTGTTCTAATACGTAAATATCCGAAACACAGCATAAAATAGGCTACTTTTGAATCGGGTTAACTGGAAATCACACGTAATTATGGGCAGCCTATAGCTTATGCAGTTCAGTGATTTATTTAGTTTTGTATTTATTTTGAGCTGTTTCACATACAAAGCGACGGATTTTATAAATAGATAAAAGGGTAAAAGACTGAAAGGGAAAATCTTTAGTGAGCACGGCATAATGATACCAGATTTGATATTAAAATGATCATGTAGCCATTACATCCGAGTTACTAGCAGAACACCCAGAAACACGACTCGGTTAGTACATAGCCTAAGACATGACACACGTGTGGGAGATGGAGGCTGGGAACGTTTACAGGTTATTCACAAATGTTTGACACCTAAGCTATGTCCACGTTTCCCACACCAAGTAAGGTAGACAGCGCAAATAGGTTATCAAACGTTATGAATCCAATATTCTTATAAGGCTAATAAGTAACCCAGCAAACATTAGATAACGTAAGGCTTGGGGGGGAAATATTTATCTTAAAGTGCATTTTAATCACCTAAAACCATACAAACGTATGATATTTACCCTTGTAAAATATTTTTACGCGCTCTGTATGTATTTATTAAGGTTCTATTCTCGAAAAGTACTTATGGAACCTGACAACATAGACAGTCGGCTATGAACGAGCATACATAAGCTGTTAGTTGCTTTTTTGAAAATAAACGTGTTAAAAATAAAATTGCAACAAAATAACAACTATTAAACACATATTCAATAAACACTCACAGATTATTGTTTATCCCGGCTGCCTCTACGGTCGCCTTTCCTACGCGATGCAACTTGAGTGACTGTTACCGGTGAATGATGACAGTGTTAGAGAGAACTGCGAGTACTCAATGTTCTGCAGCCAGGACGGTACGTTCACTCTCAACCCTCAGCGCTAAAAACGAACAACACGTTCGCTAAAGCCACACGGAGGAGGGAGACGAAGTGAGGCTGGGGGGCGGGGAGGAGCGACAGGGAGGGAGATTTCGTGTAAAAATCGAGGGCAGGTCTTGGAGAGCAGCCACAAAGTAACACAATGTACCGGCTGTACCGTAGCTGCTCTGATCGGAACACTGTGTTCTACTAGACACCCTGACCTGTAACCCATTACGCGCCGGCTCAGGCACTCACAGGCGCACAGAAGAGGGGCTGCTGAAGGCCTCGCGGCAGCTACAGCCGCGGATTGTAGCGGTGGGATTTTGTGCATATTTATGCCGTTTCCCCGTGTTAGTGTATTTCTCACGAATAATTCTGTTTCACCGGTACAATTTTATTCGCGTTTCTGACTGAGCATATGTTGTTTGGTGGCTGTTTTGAATGAATGCCAAAATGTTGTTGAATTATTTTTTGAGGTTGACACATCTATATCACAAACTGAGGTATTCTTGGATTGCGAAGGAAAACCACCATTTTTATTAGGTACACACAATATTGTCTTCATGTTTTTAGATAAATATGTAATAATAATGAACATACATATAAACATTCCCAAAAGGCATGGCTTTTCAGTAACCTTTCAGACCTGATCAGAATATGAATTGATAGATCATGATATCAGTATTATTATCACTCATTGCCCAAAACATTATCTTACATGAGTACAAATCCCCCCAAGGAAAACGACATACCTTTGTACACCTTTTATTACACATTTTTACTGTGACTAATGGCCCTGTCACACTATTGCGTATCGTACTAGCGTATGCCAGCGTATGAAAAATATCACTCATACGCTGATATACGCTGACATACGCTAGGGGTACCTTAGGCATAGGTTGTATACGTTTCAAGCACGGTCGCATACGGTGGCATACGCTGGCATACGGCGAGGCACAAAAAGTTTTTTAAGCATGCTTACAAATTTTGTGCGTATTCGGACGTATGGTTTATACGCTAAGCATACGCTAGGCATACGCTATTTTCAAGGGCTTTTTGTGCGTATGAAAATTATTTTATGAATTTACATACGCAACTCATACGTTTCTCTCATACGAAATAGTGTGACAGGGCCATTAGAGTTTATTTAGGGACTTTTAAATTTAAAAACAGCTACAGTGTCTCTTTCAAACTAAATCATTTCATGTGAGATTCACAGAGGCACAAAGGAAACAGCTGTTAATGTCTGACCATTAAATTAAATACTGTTAATTTCATAAAACAGGTTATTTATATGTGAATTATTAGAGAACAGTATCTTCCCTGTCCCCAGACCAACACTGCTAAAATTACTTTTGGTAATAATGCATTATGAAATAGTTGGACAGTAGAAAACCAAACATGACTGCATCTCCAAGTACACACATACCGTGAGTGCCATAATTAATTGGACAGTGACACATTTTTTGTTATTTTGGTTCTGTAGCACTTTTATTTTTCTGTGACCCAACAATATCAAAAGACTCTTGATATATTATTTTCTGGTACTCCTATAACCTCTTTGCATTTAAATTGATCTCTGGGAATTGGAGGGTGGGACTAGATTTAGCTGTAAATTATGCTGGAACAGTATGGAATACATGGTTGGCAAAATGAAAGGTGACAGTCTGCACTTCAACCTCATTGTCATTGTATCCTTTCAAACTCAAAGTGCTAGAGTACAGAACCAAAATAACCAAAAATGTGTCACTGTCCAATGAATTATGGTGCTCACTGTATCTCCTAATAGACATCCTTTTGGCAGAACAGTGTGCAAGTTGCACAGTTTGGTGTTCACTATGAGGTTTTTATATCATTATTAATTATATGGATCTGGGACATATGTGTGAAAGAGTTTTCTTTCTGGAGCTTCAGGGATTAACTCAGTATTGTGAGGGATCTGTTACGTTCGTGTGAAGGACCCAGACGCAGACCACAGGATTAGGCAAAAAGGAGTTCTTTATTTCGTTCAGGGGTCAAGCCAGGAGATCAGAGGTAGGTAGGTACAAAAAACGACAGGCGATAGGGCAATGAGGGACAATCCAGAAAATCGAAAAACCAGGGAATCAGAGTTCAGGCAGTACAAAGGGATAAGGCAGGAGAATGGTCGTTATACAGGCGTGGTCAAAATCGAAAGGCAAACTGGACAGATAAGGGCAAGGCAAAAGAATAGTCGTTCAAAAGGGTATCGCGGAATAATTTAACTGATCTCAGGCTTTAGAATATCGTAGGCACTGGAAAAGACAATCAACGTTCTGACACAGACTGGAAGTAACACAGGGCTTAAATGCACAAGGTACAAATGACACAAAGGGAATCAGGTGTGTGAAAAGGCGGGGTTCCAAACGAGAGACAATTGAAATACATTTGGGAAACAATGAAACAATCACGGAGACAACTAGGGAAAACGCGGACTGGATTTCAAACATACACACGATAACAGATGACCTGGAGTTTCAGGAAATCGTGCATAGATTAAGATGACAGGGAGGGAAGATCAGATGCAGCTGAGAATGATTAGCAAGGACAGAACAGCGTGAAAATGTGCGCTCTAATATATTAGTGAGATTAGTAACTATACACACCCCTGCCGTTAGTAGAGTTAGTGGTAATATACAAATTAGTTTGTTAGTGGAGTTAGTAGATCTAATCAATCGTTAGTATGTTAGTGGTAATTAGTAAATCTAAGTACACAGAGGCAGGTGTGAAGTAAGAGGGAACCCGAACACCAATGAGATCACCCGAATGGTACAGAGACATAAACAGGGAGTGACAGATCAGATGTAAACAGGCAGGCACATGACAACTAGGCAAAAAGGGAAAGTAAACAAGTCAGATGGAAAAACTAAAACTTAACAATACATACAGATGAGAATAAATAATAATTATATAATATAATAAAGGTACAATACAAGTGAAAGTCAGATCCTTACAGTACCCACCCCCCCCTAGGAAGCGCCTCTTGGTGTTTTAATGGGTGGCACAGGGTGAGTCCTATGGAAGTCCTTAAGGAGGTCCTTGTCCAGCACGAACCGTGACGGAATCCAGGATCTCTCCTCCGGACCATAACTTTCCCAGTCGACCAGGTACTGAAGGCCACGGCCCCGACGACGAACGTCCAACACCTTAGAAACAGTGTATGCTTCTCCGCCGTCAATGATTCGGGGGGGTGGGTAACAGCTGGTTTAATTCTTGACACATGAAACGTGGGGTGTAATCTCCGCATAGTAGCGGGAAGTTTGAGCCGAACGGCAGTGGGACTGATGATTTTGAGCACCGGGAAGGGACCCAGGTACCGGGAGGCTAACTTACGTGACTCTACTCTAAGGGGGATGTCCTTGGCTGAAAGCCACACCTTCTGACCCACCCGGTACTGGGGAGCCTTAACTCGGTGGCGGTCCGCCGTCTCCTTCATCCGGGCACTGGCTCTGGTGAGGTTGATGCGGGCGGATCTCCAAGTCCTGGCACAGCGCCGGATGAAGGCCTCGGCAGACGGGACCCCCACCTCCGCTTCCTGGCTGGGAAATAGTGGGGGCTGGTAACCTAGGCAGCACTCAAAAGGGGAGAGTTTCGTAGCAGACGAAGTGTAACAGTTCACAGCGTACTCGGCCCAGGGTAACTGCGAGCTCCACGTGGTGGGGTTCCTAGAGCAAAGGCACCTAAGGACGGTCTCTAGGCATTGATTGGCTCGCTCAGTCTGGCCGTTAGATTGGGGGTGGAAGCCGGATGTGAGACTGGTGGTAGTGCCGAGTAACTTGCAGAACGCTCTCCAAAACTGAGCGATGAACTGTGGCCCTCTATCGGAAACAATATCGGTGGGGATCCCGTCCAATCTAACCACGTGTTGTATTAATAGGGTGGTGGTCTCCTTAGCGGAGGGAAGTTTAGTGAGGGGGATGAAGTGAACAGCTTTCGAGAACCGGTCCACAATGGTGAGGATAGTGGTGTAGTGATTGGAGGAGGGTAACCCCGTGACAAAATCGAGTGCAATATGGGACCAGGGGCGGTGAGGAATGGGGAGTGGTTGAAGTTCACCGTGAGGGGGTTGGTGAGATGCCTTATTCTGTGCACAGACTGAGCAAGCGGCGACAAATGAGGCTACGTCTTGTCGGACCTCCGGCCACCAGAACTTGCCTAAAATAAATGTGGTAGTACGATTGATACCTGGGTGGCCGGAGAGTCGCGACGAATGTCCCCACTGGAGCACCTGGGACCGAGCCGCTTCTGGAACATAAAGACAGTGGTTAGGACATTGGCTGGGAGTTTCCTCCCCACTCTGAGCACTCCTAACAATACTTTCAATGGGGAGACTGATGGCATTAATGAATACTCTCTGAGGGAGAATAGTGTCCGGACAGGGGTCCTTAGAGGAGGGTTCGAAACGCCGGGATAGGGCATCAGGCTTCGTGTTCTTAGCCCCTGGCCGGTAAGCCAGACAGAAATCAAAGCGGGAGAAAAAGAGGGCCCATCTGGCCTGGCGGGAGTTAAGCCTCTTGGCGGTTTGTAGATATTCTAGGTTCTTGTGGTCGGTCCAGACCAAGAATGGTGTCTGAGCTCCTTCCAGCCAGTGTCGCCACTCCTCTAAGGCCATCTTAACGGCCAACAGCTCCCGATTCCCAATGTCATAGTTCTCCTCCGTGGGGGTGAGGCGGTGCGAGAAGAACGCACAGGGATGAACCTTCTGATCCTCCGGGGATCGTTGGGATAGGATAGCCCCTACCCCCACGTTGGAGGCGTCCACCTCCACGATGAACTGGGTGGCCGTATCGGGATAGCGGAGAATGGGAGCTGTGGTGAACAGTCCTTTGAGGAGAGAGAAGGCCTCCTCAGCCTTAGGGTTCCAGCTGAATTTCAGTTTGACTGAAGTGAGAGCCGTGAGGGGGGCCGCTACCGAGCTGTAGTTCCGGATGAAGCGGAGGTAGAAGTTGGCAAACCCCAAGAATCTCTGAAGCTCCTTCCGGCCCTCCGGACGTGGCCACTCCAACACGGCCTTGATCTTCGCCCGGTCCATCTTGACTTGACCTTCCTCTATGATGAAGCCCAGGAAGGTAGTGGATGAGGTGGAGAACTCGCATTTCTCAGCCTTGACGAAGAGACGATTCTCGAGGAGACGACCCAGTACCTTGTGTACATGTCTCTCGTGTTCCTCCAGGCTCTGGGAGTAGATGAGAATGTCATCCAGGTATACGTAGACACAGTGATCTATCATGTCACGGAGCACATCGTTAACCAGGGTCTGGAAAACAGCGGGGGCGTTAGTGAGCCCGAACGGCATCACCAAGTACTCCCAGTGTCCAGTAGGTGTGTTGAAAGCCGTCTTCCACTCGTCGCCCTCACGAATCCGGACCAGGTGGTATGCGTTTCTGAGGTCCGGCTTCGTGAAGACGACGGCCTTCTGGAGCTGCTCGAAAGCAGTGGACATAAGCGGGAGTGGGTAACGGTTCTTCTCCGTGATGTCGTTCAGGCTCCGGTAGTCGATGCAGGGGCGGAGAGAGCCGTCCTTCTTCCCCACAAAGAAGAATCCTGCTCCAGCTGGAGAGGAAGAAGGGCGGATGATGCCAGCTGCTAACGACTCCGACAGGTACTTCTCCATGGCTTCCGTCTCGGGTCGGGAGAGGGAGAACAGACGGCCTCTAGGCGGGGAAGTGCCAGGCCTCAGGTTTATGGCGCAGTCGTAGGGACGGTGTGGAGGTAGAGACGAAGCGCGCGCCTTACAGAAGACCTCCTTGAGATCATGGTACTTGGCTGGGACCCCCTTCAGATCCGGGTCTTCCTCAGAAAGGGGCACGGGAACAGGTGAGTGGGCCTTTTGTAGGCAGCTGGCCGCACACGATAAGATAAGATAAGATAAGCTGAAGCTCCTCCTGATGGTTACCGGAGACGAGAAGTTTGATGGGTAGGCTTTCCTGGGTGATGTCCGCGATATGTTCCCCGGAGAGGGTGTTGGCCACTAATGGGCATTCCAAGGGTGTTATAGGGACTCCCCAACGGGCCGCGGCACCAGCGTCCAGGAAATTGGCCTCAGCTCCGGAGTCAATGAGGGCACGGGTCTTCTTAGTGCTGGTACCCCACTGAAGGGTGACCGGAATGCATGTGCGGTTCCGGTTGGAGGAGTCGACTGGTGTGACGCCCACTAGTGCTCCTCCGGCCACTAGTGAGCGTTGTCTTTTACTGGACACCTCTCCACAAAGTGCCCAGATTTGCCGCAGTAGAGGCAAGCCCGATCCCTGATGCGGCGCGCCCTCTCTGCCGCCGATAACCTGAAGCGGTCAATCTCCATGGCCTCCTGTTCAGGTGGGCGGTGGTTAGGGGGCTTGCTGGAGTTGGATGTAGCGGGGTCGACCCTGCTGCTGCGCTGGCTGAATTGAGGAGCACGCGTCCTCTGGAATGGATGCTGCCGGTCTCGGAGGCGCGTATCCACCCTGATGGCCAAGGCGATGAGTTCGTCCAGGCTGGAAGGAAGTTCCTGGGTCACGATCTCATCCATCACCTCGTCGTTGAGACCATTGAGGAATACGTCGAACATCGATTTCTTGTCCCAGCCGCTGGATGTGGCTAGCGTCTGGAACTCGATGGCATAGTCTGATGCCGAGTTTCTCCCTTGGCGGAAACGTAGCATCTCTCTAGCTGCCTCATGACCGTGCTTGGATCGATCGAACACCCTTCTCATCTCCTCCATAAATTCCTCGGCCCCACTGCAGCAAGGCCGACCCGCCTCCCAGGTGGCGGTTCCCCACTTCTTGGCACGCCCGGTAAGCTGAGTAATGATGTATGCTACTCGGGCTTGCTCAGTGGGGAAGGTGTTCGGCTGTAGTTGGAACACCAGCCTACACTGGATCAGGAACGGTCTGCATTCCCCCGGTTCCCCGTCGTAGCGTTCCGGTGGGGTCAGGCGAGGCTCCCGGCTCCGAGGTTGCACCGGAGGTGGCTGGGGTGCGTTGGTGGGTGCAGAGGGATGAACGTTGGTCACCAGCTCCTTAACGCAGGCCATCAGAGACCGGAGATCTTGGGTCACGGATTCGAGACTTGCCTGTTGCTGACCAATCATGGCTCCTTGCCGCAGGAGTGCGGCGTGCAGTTGGGTTGGGTCCGCTGGGTCCATGTCTGGTCAGAACGTACTGTTACGTTCGTGTGAAGGACCCAGACGCAGACCACAGGATTAGGCAAAAAGGAGTTCTTTATTTCGTTCAGGGGTCAAGCCAGGAGATCAGAGGTAGGTAGGTACAAAAAACGACAGGCGATAGGGCAATGAGGGACAATCCAGAAAATCGAAAAACCAGGGAATCAGAGTTCAGGCAGTACAAAGGGATAAGGCAGGAGAATGGTCGTTATACAGGCGTGGTCAAAATCGAAAGGCAAACTGGACAGATAAGGGCAAGGCAAAAGAATAGTCGTTCAAAAGGGTATCGCGGAATAATTTAACTGATCTCAGGCTTTAGAATATCGTAGGCACTGGAAAAGACAATCAACGTTCTGACACAGACTGGAAGTAACACAGGGCTTAAATGCACAAGGTACAAATGACACAAAGGGAATCAGGTGTGTGAAAAGGCGGGGTTTCAAACGAGAGACAATTGAAATACATTTGGGAAACAATGAAACAATCACGGAGACAACTAGGGAAAACGCGGACTGGATTCCAAACATACACACGATAACAGATGACCTGGAGTTTCAGGAAATCGTGCATAGATTAAGATGACAGGGAGAGAAGATCAGATGCAGCTGAGAATGATTAGCAAGGACAGAACAGCGTGAAAATGTGCGCTCTAATATATTAGTGAGATTAGTAACTATACACACCCCTGCCGTTAGTAGAGTTAGTGGTAATATACAAATTAGTTTGTTAGTGGAGTTAGTAGATCTAATCAATCGTTAGTATGTTAGTGGTAATTAGTAAATCTAAGTACACAGAGGCAGGTGCGAAGTAAGAGGGAACCCGAACACCAATGAGATCACCCGAATGGTACAGAGACGTAAACAGGGAGTGACAGATCAGATGTAAACAGGCAGACACATGACAACTAGGCAAAACGGGAAAGTAAACAAGTCAGATGGAAAAACTAAAACTAAACAATACATACAGATGAGAATAAATTATAATTATATAATATAATAAAGGTACAATACAAGTGAAAGTCAGATCCTTACAGGATCTCTATGTCAGAGACACGGAGGGAATATTGGAGGTCCAGATGCGATAGCTGGGAAATCTTAAAGTGTTCCATAGAACACCACTGAGACGGACAATGATCCGTAGTGGAGAAAAATAAAATAAAAGAACACAAACCTCGCAATAAAAACAAGGAGCTTGATCTCCGAGCAAAACAAAGAAATAAGCAGTAACGCTTATCTAACTCCCGTTTGTGGAGCGAAACAAAAGAAAGAACAGAGAACTGAAAAGACCCCAAAGACTTTGGGTGAGGAACTCGTAGGTTCGAGTAGAAAACAAAAGAAAACGAAAACCTCTGCTCTGAAATAAGAGCGTATAAGAGAACTTTCTTTCTTTCTAAGGTTGTACTGCTAACAAGTCCCGCGTTGATAAGCAATGCGGTCGATAGCAGCACAACTTCCTATACCCTTTTTACCGGCTTGAATGTTACGTGAAATAACATGGAAGCAACGAGAGAGGCAGGAAGCGGGGTATAAATAGTGAGCGGAAATAAATGACAGGTGAACTCACTAATGATGAGGCGAAAGCAAAACCCGTAGCGGAACACAGGAAAATCCGATAGATTACCGGTAAACGACAAAAAAGAATAAAGAGACGCGGAGATAAGGGAAGAAAGGCAAGATCCATGACAAGTATAAAATTCTGGGGTCTCCCAAATAGCAAACCGAGAGATTACAATCACTGCAGCAGTGTACTCCTGAGATTTATGTCTCAAAAAGGACAGTACACACCTGAGATGTATGTTTGAACAGGGACAGTACACACCTGAGGTTTATGTTTTAACAGGGACAGTACACACCTGAGATTTAAGTTTAACAGGAACAGTACACACCTGAGGTTTGTGTTTTAACAGGGACAGTGTTATGTTCTTCTAACTGGTTTTGGACCCAAACGCAGAACTCTGAAACAGACTCAAATTGAAGCTCCAGCGGAGCGCTTTTATTGGAAATACAAGGAACAAGGAAGGCAATGTGATGGTCAGGACATGAGGTAGGCGCTAGCAAAGGGGCAGAATAGATGAGGGATAGCTGGAGAGGAGCGAGGTGGATGACAGGCGGGCCGTTGAGACTGGAAGCGGGGCAAGGCGAGGGCAATGGTAGGAGGGAACGCAGGCTGGCGGGTACACTAGAAAACAGACTTGACAGGTTAGCGTGACACGACAAACAAAGACTAAGTTCCATCAACAAACTACGTGAGGAGACTTAACAACCTGGCAACGAGACACAGAAAGCAGAGAGAATATATAGTGAAACTAATGATAGACAATGAGTGAAGCGTGAGAATGTATGCAGGAATGAATGAGCTAACGAGTAAAATAATTAGTGTACATTACATTACATTATAGGCATTTAGCAGACGCTCTTATCCAGAGCGACTTACACAACTTCTACATCTTATTACATTTATCCATTCATACAGCTGGATATATACTGAAGCAATTCAGGTTAAGTACCTTGCTCAAGGGTACAACAGCAGTGTCCTACCTGGGAATCGAACCTACAACCTTTCGGTTACAAGTCCAGTTCCTTAACCATTACACTACACTGCCGCCCAGTGTAGCGTGAGAATGTATGCAAGAATCAATGAGCTAACGAGTAAGATAATTAGTGAAGCATGAGACTGTAAGCAATAATGAATGAGCTATTGAGGGCGAGTGTGGAATGCAAGTGAGGAAGGAGAGTGATAGGCTGAGGGATAATGAGAGAAAAAAATGAGGAAACAAGGAGAAGCCCAGCCTGCACAACACGGAAGACAGACAGGAAAAGGTAACAACGTAACATGAAACGAGAGGAAATTAGGAAAACATGGAGAACAATAGGGACGTGGACTGGAAGGGATGCAGCGGACGCCACAGACAGTACACATCTGAGATTTAAGTTTAACAGGGACAGTACTCATCTGAGGTGTACTCACTCTCCTCACCTGCATTGTGTCTTCCCCCACCTGTTGCTCGTTCTGTCCTCGTCATGTTAGTATTTAGTTTGCCCCGATTCTGTGTTCGGGCTGGACCATCTTGTGTTCCTTGTGTTCTCCTAGTGTTCTCGTCATGTTCTTGTCACGTCTGCCCTGGTCTTGGGAAGCGCCTGATTCCCCCAAGCTGAAGCACCTGATTCCCCCAGGCCGAAGCGCCTGATCCTCCAGGCCAAAGCGCCTGATTCCCCCAGGCCGAAGTGCCTGATTCCCCCAGGCCAAAGTGCCTGATTCCCCCAGGCCGAAGCGCCTGATTCCCCCAAGCCAAAGCAATCAGGCCGAAGCGCCTGATCCTCCAGGCCAAAGCGCCTGATTCCCCCAGGCCGAAGCGCCTGATTCCCCCAGGCCGAAGCGCCTGATTCCCCGGCAGAGTAAATGTACTCCCCAGGGGAGTTTTCCCCTGAGCCGTCTCTGAGTTTTGCATTTGGGTCCCGTCCCTTCACGAGTATGTAACATTCACAGGGGCAGTGTACAGTTGAGGCTTGTATATTTACAGGGGCAGTCCACAGCTGAGTTTGCATATTCTCAGGGGCAGTGCACAGCTGAGTTTGCATATTCTCAGGGGCAGTGCACAGCTGAGGTTTGTATATTTACAGGGGCAGTGCACAGCTGAGGTTTGTATATTTACAGGGACAGTGCACACCTGAGGTTTGTATATTTACAGGGACAGTGCACACCTGAGGTTTGTATATTTACAGGGGCAGTGCACAGCTGAGGTTTGTATATTTACAGGGACAGTGCACACCTGAGGTTTGTATATTTACAGGGACAGTGCACACCTGAGGTTTGTATATTTACAGGGACAGTGCACAGCTGAGGTTTGTATATTTACAGGGACAGTGCACAGCTGAGGTTTGTATATTTACAGGGGCAGTGCACAGCTGAGGTTTGTATATTTACAGGGACAGTGCACACCTGAGGTTTGTATATTTACAGGGACAGTGCACACCTGAGGTTTGTATATTTACAGGGACAGTGCACACCTGAGGTTTGTATATTTACAGGGGCAGTGCACAGCTGAGGTTTGTATATTTACAGGGGCAGTGCACAGCTGAGGTTTGTATATTTACAGGGGCAGTGCACAGCTGAGGTTTGTATATTTACAGGGGCAGTGCACAGCTGAGGTTTGTATATTTACAGGGGCAGTGCACAGCTGAGGTTTGTATATTCACAGGGGCAGTGCACAGTTGAGGATTGTAAGGGTATGGGTTTACATGCAGGCCAATGCCATTTTAAATATATAATATGGCTTGATGCAGTAATTGAGAGAATTCCCTAAGATAATCCATTAAGACAATAATCAAGATGATCAATGAAGATAGCAATTAATTAATTCTCAAACATTTGCCATACTGGATATGTTTACATTTCTTTGCAGTGAATGTTACGCTCTCCGTTCCCTCTCAGTCCCCATCCCTGTTTGTGCTCCGTGTTTTCCACTTTTCCTTACGTCTCTTGTCATGTCTTCCGTGTTGTGCAGGTTTGCCGTGGTTTTCCTTCTTGTTTGCCCATTTCGCCCTCACTAATTCCCCAGCCAATTACATTCCTTCCCCGTTTGCATTCCTCACGCCCTCGTTACTGCTCAATCACTCTCGCATACATTCTCAAGCTGCAATCACTCATTATCTCATTTACCACACTATATATTCTACTGTTGTTCTTTATCTTGTTGCCAGTTCGTTAAGTCTTGTTCATTGTTTCCTCATCATGTCAAGTTTGAAACTCTGTCTAAGTCTTGTTTTTCTGAATTAACTATTTATCTTGCCTTTCTATTTTGTACCCGCCAGCCTGCAGCTTTCTGCCTGTTCCAAACTACACTTTCCTGCTTCCCGCATCCCGCTCTGCCCCTGCTATGCCCTACCCAGGATTCAGTCCCTTCCCTTTTCTTACTACAAGAGTTTGCTGTAGCAAATACATGCTCTGTATGAGTTTATTGTGAGTTCTGTCTGAAATGTGAGTCGTGCATTTGGGTCCAGTTCTGATCAGGAACCTTAACGGAATATGTACATATGTTTCATGCTAACAATCCAAATTGAAGTTTTGAAGTCATATAATTATGCAAAAACACTGTAAATGTATTGGTTAACTTGCCAAGTAGAAAATGTATTTAGCTTAATAGTAGAAGAGAACTCAAATTCAAAAATAAAAAAATTCATGAAAATTGCACATGGCAGTCGGCACTGGCAGAAGCTAATTATGATGGGCCTCAGTGCAAGATTATTTTTACAAGCCCCTCTCACCCTCAGAAGCACGCAAGCATACACACACTGCACCAGTAGGCCGAGATATTTTACAGTCAATAATGTGTTGGGTTGAGTTAGGCTATGAGGAAAGTAGGTCAGGGTAGACTTCAGAACCATGAACAGCACTCAGCCTGGAAGGTTCTCGGCCACAGGCTTTTTTTTACATGACATTATAGTCATTTAGCAGACGCTCTTATCCAGAGCGACGTACATAGTGCATTTCCGAACTAGGAACAAGTGTGTTAAAACAACCCAAAAAGGTAAACACGGATTAAAGTACCAGGCGCAGTCAGTATGATTGGAAATTATTATTTATTATTATACCACACAACCACATAATCAAGGGAGATCACAAGGAGGTAGGGAGGGGTGGAGAGAGGTGCAGCTTGAAGAGGTGAGTCTTCAATCTGCACTTGAAGGCGGTCAGACTTTCTGTTGTTCTGACCTCCACGGGGAGCTCATTCCACCACCGTGGGGCCAGGACAGACAGACGTCAAGACCGGGTGCTAGTATGAAGAGGGGAGGGGGGGGGGGGTACCAGTCGTCCTGAAGAGGCGGAACGCAGGGATCTGGCAGGTGTGTAGGGTCTGATGAGTTTTTGCAGGTATGGAGGGGCAGATCCTCGGACTACCTGGAAGGCGAGCACCAATGTTTTGAATTTGATGTGAGCCATCACAGGTCAATGAGCAGGGGGGAAACGTAAACAAACGGTCACTGAAACAAACAAAATCTCAACTAGCTATGGTTATAGCTTGCTTAGGCCTACACAACACAACTCATCTGACAAAAAAGCACAGCAAAGAGGCATGGTTTGGCACGGCAGCTCACATTGTAGTAGGCTATTATGAGTAGCTTGTGTTATCAATTTACAGATTTACCGACTCATCACTGGGCTAGGAGTTTGCTAGCCAGATAGCTAAATATACTAATATAATACAGCTAAAACCTGCATGAAGCTTAACCATTGTTGCGGAGGCTCAATAATTACAGGCTGGCTGCTCACAGTGGTATAATTGCAGAGTGTGCATCTATTAGAATGCTCTCCCTATGTTCCCCCAAGACTTGATGTGAATCATGATTCCTGAGACAGTTGATCAATTTACTGCACTTTAATGCAGTATCAACATTGTGTGTATGTGGGTGTGTATGGTTCTGAAAGATAAACAATACAAGGTAGCCATTAATAACAGTTCACTCATAATAAATGCAATAGTATTCAATAGCCACAGATATCCAATAGCTTACAGCTTAGCTACAACACACAAGCTAACATTAAACTATGGTATCTTAATCACAGTGGGCTAATATAACTTAAGAGTTTGCTAGAAACCTAAATAAGCATTCAGAAACGGTATGCATCATTGGCGACATTATATATACGAATTACAAATGGTAAGAAACTGTCAGCAGTATAAACAAACATAAAAGGACCGCTCGTTGCCGTTCACGGCGATAAATGACGCATCTCACCAGCTTGGCTTGTAGTGAAGGATGCAGGGATTTGAAGGCTTCTTGAAGTTCTCTGTCTCCATCTCTGAAATTGGTGCCCTGGTCAGAGTACAACTCCGCCAGTTTTCCATGACGGGAGATGAATCTCCTCAACGCTATTAAGAATGAGTCCGTATTGATGCTAAACAGAACTTCAATATGGACTGCTCTTGTAGTTAGACATTTGAAGAGCAGGCCCCAGCATTTCTCACTCCGATGGCCGACTTTGACCTGCAGTGGACCGAAGCAGTCAATCCCCGTCGAGAAAAAAGGTGGCTCATGCAGCCTAAGCCGAGCAGGAGGTAGGTCCGCCATTTTGGAGTTGCCTGGTTGGGCTCTCCATCTTTGGTACTCAGGGCATGAGCGCTGCTCTTTTCTTATGGCCTTGCGGCCACAAAGGATCCAAAACTTCCTCCTCAGTTCCGCGAAGAGCCGCTCTGTTCCTGGGTGTTTCAGGTCACTGTCGACCTGTCGAATGAGCAACTTAGTCACAGCATGCTTTGGGTACAGGACTACAGGGTGGATCACATCGTTCTCCAGATCCTGACAGCGCCGCAGTCGACCACTCACTCGTATCAGCTGAAGTGACGCGTCATATTCTGGAGCCAGTGTAATTAAGCAGCTGGATGAAGGGACTGGTTTCCCAGCTGCCAGACACTGGACTTCTTCGGGGAAGCTGTCTCCTTGAGCGGACCTCATGATGCTGAGTTCCGCCTCTTTGAATTCCTCTGCTGTAAGAGCCTCTTCATCATCAGCAGCCGCCCCGTGAATGTATCTCACGGTCACCTTCATGAGTTCACTGAAGCTGCGAAACTGCTGAGCATCAGGTAGGGGGCGGCAACCAGACAAGTGGTGGGCCTTCGCAGCTCTTCAGCAATGTTTTCACTCTCTGTGACTGGGTGTGCCGGCCATTGGTCAGGTGGCAGCCACAGGAACGGGGGTCCATGGATCCAACGATTCTCACCCGTGAGGTCCTGCAGTGTCTTCCCCCGGGTGAGGTCATCCGCTGGGTTTTCTGACGTCTCCATGAAGGCCTGGCTGTCAGTCAACTCCTGAATTTCTGCAATGCGGGTTCCCACAAACACCTTAAAGCGGGAGGAGTCAGACTGGATCCAGGCAAGGACAGTTGTGGAGTCTGTCCACATGACCACTCAGAACACCTCCAGCGTGAGCTCTCGGATTAACAGGTTTGCGAGCTGGGCACCAGTGAGGGCAGCACACAACTCCAACCGTGGGATAGAAAGCTGACGCTTGGGAGCCACTCTGGACCGGGCTGTCAGGAATGCCACTTCCACATGCCCCTCCACAATTTCTGTGCGCACGTATCACACACTACCATACACATGTTGTGATGCATCACAGAAGATGTGCACCTCCCGCCTACTGCCTGTATGGTCCAGGGCTGGGCTCACATAGCAGCGAGGCAGTCTGATATTGTCCAGGTGTTGGAACTCGTCTTCCCAGGCTTGCCACGCTGTGAGCAGGTCACCAAGCAGCAAGCGGTCGTCCCACTCCCGCTTTTTGTCCCATAACTGCTGAACAAGCACTTTGGCCCTCGTAGTGAATGGCGTGAGGAACCCAATGGGGTCGTATTGACTGGCTAATACCCTGTAAATGTTCCTTATAGTGGGAGGGGAGCACTCCGACAGCCGTGACTTGTAGTGCAAGGTGTCCGAGTGGCATAACCAGCTCAGCCCCAGGTCAGGCTCCTGAGGATCCATGTCTGTGTGGTTAGCCACTGTTCACTGCTCTCTGAGTTAATTTCCTTGGGCAGGTGGCTGTTGACATCTGGTGTGCTGCTTGCCCACTATCGCAGCACAAAGCCTCCCTCCATCAGCAGCCCCCTCAGCTTGTTGATAACATCTCGCGAAAAGAGCCAGACTCGCTGACCCACCCAATAGAAGGGAGCTTTCTGAGTCGCAGAAGCTCGCAAAAGCAAGGACCGAACCCGCTCCCAAACCACACGGCACCTCCGGACAAAAGAACCAGCAGACGGCACCTCCACATTCCTCTCTAGTTCGAAAAAAAGTGGAGGCAAATAACCCACCTGGGCCTCAAATGGAGAAAGACCCATTGAGGCATTGCGCAAGGTGTTATGCGCATATTCCGCCCATGGAAGACAACGGCTCCATAAAGTGGGATTAAAAGCCACCAAAAAGCGAACGGTGTTCTCCAGAGTCTGATTGGTACGTTAGTCTGAGGATGTAACGGAAGCGCCCATCTGCGCGCAAAAAAAATGCCAGACACCAGGTCCAGGGCAGTGGCGGCCGGCCTATAGAGGGCGCTGGGGCGCCGCCCCCCCTCCCCCACATACAAATAAAAAAAAAAGTTTTAAAAAAATTATAATTTTTTATTATTATTTAATTTTTTTAGTAGGTTAAAATTATTATTTTTTATTATTATTTTTTATTATTATTTAATTTTTTAGTAGCTTAAACATGTTATATGTTGGCCTTGCGTTGTCTAAAGTTTAATACATTACATATGCATGTTCCGGGGACTGCGGGGCGCCGGTAACGTTATGGTGAATCAGAGCACTCATTCATTTTCAGGCGAGCCCCCTGATACTGCTGCCTGATTCGCCGCCAAAAAAGGAAGTCCCGGGGCGCAAGCCTGTGCGCCCCGGACTATCCTACCCTTTTCTGATTAGTCCTCATGGTTTATGATATTATTTGATTGGATTTAAGGCATGTTTATCACGCCCAGCCGGCATCTAGCAGGATATCACTGCGAGTGCGCAAGTACGGCTCGGTTCAGTCGGCTGCATCTAGACCAAGCGAGAGAGAGATAATTCGAAATGGCTTCTTCAAGTGGAACAGAAAGCAAAGAAAATTCGGTTATTTCTTTGCAAAAAGAACCTTTCTCAAGGCGTTCATTGGGAGAAACGGGTCGGGCTCGGTCACGGCGGCCGAACAACTAGCGAACATTTTACTTTTGAACTACAGTAAAACCTTGACATACGAGTGCACTAACTTACGAGTATTCCGAGCAATTTCTTGCTTCGCCTTACGAGCCTAGACCCGAGTTACGAGCCGAGCAAGCGGAGCATTGCGAATGCGAATGCAATTTCGGAAATTGCATTCGCATTTCCGAAAAATTCTGAAGGGAAGGAAGAAACAAACCACCATGGATAGGTTTTTATCGAAACGCCCTGCAGATCAGTCAGAAAAGCGTGACGAAAAAGCCAAAAATCTATGAAAAAGATGCAAACGTCACTGATGAAGATTAAGTGTAAGTGAAGAATAATAATGTAGCAATTAAGTTTAGAACCAGTTTATTTCTTTATATTCTATTTTATTATCTTTGTATTATATTTTGTATTAATTATTTATTATTTATAAATACATTTCTCATTTTTATAACAACGTAACAAAGAAATTAGGGTGTTTTTTGGGGGGCTGGATCGGATTAATGGTATTTAAATTAATTTCAATGGGGAAAATTGATTTGATATACGAGTAAACCGAGTAACGAGCTCGGTCACGGAACGAATTAAACTTGTATGTCAAGGTATTACTGTACTAATTGGGATGGGTTAGCTTACTTCACATGGTGCTTCAAGTTGTTTTTGGTGAAAATATAGTGTGAAATAAATAAAAATGATACCGAATATTGTGTGTGTCTGTTATCTACCAATAAAACAATGCCTTTTGACGGTCATTTAGGTGCCCAGTGACCACTAAACAGAGAAGCTGTAACCATGGTAACAACAACTGCGTGACAGGGAAACACAATGTCAGCGCTTCAGTGCCTTAACTGCGTCGGGCTCGGGTCGGGTTCGGACATAAAAAGCAGAATTCCTGTCGGGTTCGGGTCGGGCTCGGTTACTACTATCTCGGGCTCGGTCGGGTTCGGACAGAAATATGCGGCCCGATCCGCACTCTAGTTCAGTGATGTCTTACTTGAAAAACTGTCCTCCACTGTTGCCAATCAAACTGTCTTATGCAACTGAGACACACGGTAGCTTGTTTTTTCTGTTTAAAGTCAAAGTCAGATGTATTTGTTTTTTTTTAGAAATGCTAGCGCCCCAACCTATATTTAGATCACCAGCCGCCACTGGTCCAGGGGCAATCCGTGAATCCAGAAGATGTGGTTCACTACCAGCTGAGCGATCTCCGGGGCAGACAGCAATTTCACAAGAGCGAGAAAATGCGCCGCCTTCGAAAACCTATCGACTACGACAACATTAGCCATGTTGCCCTGAGATACGGGCAATCCGGAAATAAAGTCCAAGGCTATGTGGCTCCAAGGTCGACTAGGTACAGGCAAGGGACGTAATAGTCCTGAGGAAAGAAGATGAGAGCCTTTATTTTGTGCGCAAACCGAACAGGTGGCAACAAACTTGCGCACATCCTTTTTCATCCCAGGCCACCAAAACCTTCTGGAAAAAAAATCCTTAGTGCGGTGGGTGCCAGGATGAGCCGCTAGTTGCGGGGCATGACCCCACTGAAGTACCCATGCCCTCAACCCAGGAGGCACAAACAGGGAAAATTAGAAGGACCTCCTCCTGGACCCGGATCAAGACGCAATGCTCTCTGTGCCACCACCTCAATATCCCATAAACAGGAGCCAAGATCTGGGCCGCTGGCACAATGGGCTCGGAAAAACTGAGCCTGTTGGACTGGTCAAAAATGCGCGACAGAGCATCCGGTTTAACATTCTTGGACGGGCGGTAGGTCAACAAGAAATTAAACCGAGTAAAAAATAACACCCAGCAGTCTTTTAGCCTGCTGGACATACTCAAAATTTTTGTGGTCTGTCTACACTGTGAAGGGGTGTTTGGCTCCCTCCAGCCAATGGCGCCATTCCTCTAGGGCCAATTTCACAGTCAACCATTCTCGATCCCCCACGTCATAATTCCTCTCGGCCGGAGTGAGGGCACGAGAGAAGTAAGCAGGATGCATTTTGCGGTCGATGGGAGAATGCTGTGACAAAATAGCACCAGCTCCCAATTCAGATGCATCCACCTCCACAACAAAAGGGAGAGAGGAATTGGGAGTTGTCAGGATAGGTTCTGAAGTAAACCTCCTTTTCAGTTCAGTAAAAGCGGAATCCACCTTAGGGTTCCACAAGAAATGTGCAGTCGCTGTTTTCTTTGTAAGAACGGTAAGAAGACCGACAAGTGTTGAATTAAAATTCTGATTAAAACGCCTATAAAAATTGACGAAACCAAGAAAACGTTGGACCTGCTTGACTGAACGAGAAGTGAGCCAGTCCAGTACCACAAAAACCTTGTCAGGATTCATGTGGACCTTACCCTGCGAAACAATAAAACCCAAAAAAGATACAGTACTCGCGTGAAATACGCATTTCTCCGCTTTGACGAATAGTTTGGCTTCAAGGAGGGCTTTTAAAACCTGCTTAATGTGACCGCGTTTGCGGGTCGGGAGAGAAAATAAAAATATCGTCAAAAACAAATTTTTCCAGCATCTCCCGCAGAACATCGTTCACCAATGCCTGAAAAACCGAGGGGGCGCTAGTGAGCCCGAACGATATGACCTGATATTCGTAATGGCCGCTATGTGTGTTAAAGGTGGTTTTCCTGAACAGACTTGTCTAAAGCGTCCGAAAATAACGTCATCAAGGGAGCCTCTGGCCAACCTGTCTGAACAGCTAACACTCTGAACTTTATGGTGAACTCAGCCACGAGTCGCTACCCTGGCGAAGGCTTTTAAGCCATCTCGCAGTGTCCCAACTCGAAATGTTGTGGTTGAAGACCGCTAACTAAAGACCGACTCCATTTCGTTCATAAGTGCTTTAGTGGTTGCTAATATTGGAGAACTGTCTTCGAGTAAAGGGGTAGCCCAATCAAGTGCGGATCCGGTGAGCAGTGAAAGTATGAACGCCACCTCGGACGCTTGAGAAATAAATCGTGATGGTTGGGCTTTAAAAAAAATTGCACATTGGGCAAGAAACCCTCGGCACTTGCCAGAGCGGCCGTCATAACGGAGGGGAAGCTCTAATTTGGATGGAATGGGTAACTGGGGAGGGTTAATATGTGCTTGAGGAACTGGAAGAACAGGAGGAGTGACTCTGAGAGACAGGGCACGGAGACTCTGTATGAGCTCTTTAATGAATTCACCCTGTCCATGGAGCTGTTCACACAGCAACAGCAACATTCCTGTTGAGTGCACAACGCATGATGTCTGGTCTGAATGAGACGACCAGGCTGAGCACTCAGCGGTTAAAATCTGTTTAACTCCCACACCTTTTGCTGAAACATCCATAAGATGGCTTCTTTGTACTGTGATGGATTTAGTAGCGGAGAATCAAACGCAGAGGTGAGAAAGATAAAACAAGAAAAACCGGAACTAATTCCTGACAGCTAAACAGCTAAATTAAATCTACCCAGGAAAATAGGGCGAACTCGAATAGAACGAGCGAAACACAAATCTAAATCTCCCAAACTCAATACTAGAGCCCAAAACAGGAGACTAGAAAAGCAAAGAAAACACCTTCGGAGCGTAACACTACTACGTCCGATAGAAGGTGAAACAAAACAAAACCACTAAAAGAAAACACTGTCTCGTAGAGAACAGCACGGAAATAAATAGTGCAGAACGCTAACAGGAGGAAACACAATCCTATACCTGAAGAAGCTAAAAGCAAGTCCCTCGTGAACATAAACAAGTTATTATCACAAGGTCGCTTAAACCTGGCTATACCTGGCTCAATGTACAAATGAATGACAAAGAAGCACCGGAGAAGCGGAAGTGAGGAACTAAAATACCCCACAGGTAGCAGCACAGGTGATCTGAATAATGAGTGAGGCGAAGCAAAACCCCGGGACGGAACGAGGAAAAAAATCCAATGGATTCTCAAAGGGAGATAAAAGACGATAAATGCAGCAGAAAACAAAAGCAATAACCCACGAACCATGGCAGTTGAAATGATAATAAAATAAATCACTGTACAACCCTTACCACTGTACATTTCTTATCCATAGTACGCAATTTTAAGATCAAAGTTATTCAATTTGCTTCATTTACTAAAACACATTCACCCACCCTACTTATAGTTTTGGATCTTGAAATTGATCTATTGCTTTCACTTTAAGAAATGGTGCTTGTGGATTATGGTTATCCTTAACTAAATGTTTATGATCAAGATTTGCTGTTACATAGCAGCTTTGCCCACACAAATCGAAAACACAAACTATAACAGGCGGCCCATCAAAAAATCCAACACCATTCCCTTGAAAAGCACTTTGTCTCACTCTTTTGAAGGGCATCCCACAAGCCTTGAATTTGCTAAATCATCAGCAATCTCCTTCTAATTCAAAAAGTATAGCCAGTCCATCCAGTCACTCCTGCCCTATGCTGCTCCTCAGGTAGTTCTTGAATGATTTTAAGTACGAAATCTGTACAACAGCAGTGCAGTAGCCTACACACCTCATCGGTAGACGTTACCAGACGTTATTGTTCCACAATAAGCATTTTCGCAAGTTGGGAGACTGATGTGTGTTTTGAGTGATCCGAACAGGTCCTGAATGGCAGCAGTTGAGAAAAGAAGGTTATTGATATATCCCTACTGTAGTGGTCATAGAGATGATTCTTTATTTAAAAAATATGCGCTTATTGGAGGTTGGATACTTGTGTACCACAGAACAACACAACTCTTCAAAAGAACGGTGACAGAGCAATAGGCTGCCTATATGAAGTTCAAGTCAAAACAGCTTTGATTATTTGCTTGTGCAGATAAAGCCATAGCAATTTATCAGTTGCTCTGTCACAACCACTGTTTAAAAAATACTTTCGGTAGAAATAATTAACAAGCTAACTCATTATAAAAAGCTGTGGTCCATAGAAAATCAAAAACAACAGAAGCCATGTTCAATCAGCAATTAAAAAATGATAAAAAACAATTACTCACAAAATGAACACTTTTGTGATAATCTGGTATAAAGAAAAATTATCATTAAACTGCTGCAAATAAACACTTCTTACTTTAACAGTACAAGTTGTACACCCTTCTGGTAGTTGTTTATTTCCTGTTTCAAACCAAACGTACTAGAACAACAAAAAATTATCTCTGGCAACTGGCAGATGGAATCATATTTCTGAAACAACCCTTAAAGTGATCCATCCATATCTACGGCATATCTGGCAGCAGAGTGATGGTTTAAGGCTCGTTTGATACGTCAGATGATTTAAGAGCCATTTAGCCAACCATGTGTTCCATACTGTTCCAGTGTAATTTACAGCTAAATCTAGTCCCACCCCCCAATTCCCATAGAGATCCATTCAAATGCAGAGAAGTTATAGTATCGCTTGTAGAAGTACCAGAAAATAAGATCTTTTCAAATTGCTAGAGTACAGAACAAAAATAACAAAAAATGTGTAACTGTCCAATGAATTATGGTGCTCACTGTACATATACTATAAAACTTGAGACACAGGGCAACAGTGGGTTATATTTTTTGTGGGATAAACACAGCCAAAGTCATTGAAATGTGCAGGTGACTGTTTGAAAATGGGATATTATCAGAGTTTCATCTGCAGCATGCGAAAGTTATTTCTCAACGTTATCTCGCGTCTTAACCCCTTCCACCGTACCATGTTGCACGGGTGAAAGCAAAACCTGGTTATTCTTGCTCATGAGAAGGCCATTACATCGGCTCTTGATATGGCTATGTCTTTTTATGCGGAACTTCCTTATTCCACTTTGTGAAATAGCTATCTCCCTGAAGTCCAGATGTGGCTCATGTTGCAGTGTAGGCACTTCACGGGGTATAGCCAAGTAGCAAACTACAGCGAGTAGATTCTTAATTTTTTTTTATTAAAAGCACGAACGTAATATAGGTAATCGCACATTACCTTCATTAGGAAAGAGAGAGAAACTGATATTGCGTCTTAACCCCCTTCCGCTGCACTGTTGCACGGGTGAAAAAAACCTGTTTATTCTTCCTCATTAGAAGGTCATTACATCGGCTCTTGACATGGATGAATTTGTTGTTGTTTTTTCAGAAAGAAACAGAAGACTGATTTCATGTAGCATGCAGGAATGTCTATAAAATTATGATGGTAAATTTGGTAACATTTAAAAAAAAAAGATTGAATACACAATTCGTAGCACAAATCTCATGCGCACGACGTAGGCTTAGTCTACATTCATTCGTGAGCACGATTTATATTTCATACATATGAATTTTAAAAAATAAATAATAATCTCATTCAATGGCACCTGCCATGCGAGCACCGTAGCTACAAAATAAACTTCCCTGATGGTCTTTTGAAACTTGATTTACCGTTGTTATGTTTCTTATTATCAGGATATTGAAATTGTTTCTTAATGTGTAGCCTACTTCTGAGCTCAAAAAAAAAAAAAAAAAAAGTCTATGTAAACGATACGGTAGCTGTGAGTAATCAAATGTGAGTGGCTTGAACTGAACCAGAAAGGCCGGTCTCATTTTCTACTGTTTTGGGCCGGTGGAGTATAGGCTACAATTCTTCCCAGCGTATAATTTTTACCGAATACTTCTGAGTCACTCAAACAGGACAAACAACCAATCACTGCTCAATGTCCAATCACATAACACTTTCGTTATGCATGAAAATGAAAAGACGAGCTATCTTTTTGAACCCATCCATGGTCAGTAATTAGCATTTGTGCTATGTAATGCGAGTGTAGAACTCAATAAAAATGTTTATTTACAGGCCAATTGAACAAGTATATTGAAAATTATCAGTTCAGTGCTAGTAGCTACCGAGACGTAACCTACAGTTGTAGGGACAACAGACTACATTTCCATTAATTCCACAGGAAACCCAAAATACATATACAACACAGCCACAGCGTAACGTCCGTTTTAGTGATTCAATCATGTCACTTGGAAATACGAGACACTAAGGGTCATAAAACTAAAACAGATAAACTGAAGACATTCCAGTCTCTCTGCCCCACTCTTTTTCTCTTCCTCCATCGTGCAGCAGCACAACTGCACAAGAGGCAGCGCTCCATTTTGTCTCCCCCTTTTACTAGCTACACAGCTACAAAGCTGTTTTGGGCCGGTGTACCTTTACATGCCTTTACATGACCAATCAATAATAACTGTCCTACCCCTCTCCACTCGTAGCCAGGAGCTTACAGGTGAGCATTAACCCTTTGCAAAAATCCCCTAACACCTGTTTTTTGCTGTCTGCTTCCCTCCTAGTCAACGGTCTGATCCAGGTGGTCTCGGTGCTGGTGGACTCCGGCGCCCATGGGAACTTTATCAACGCGGACCTGGTCACCCAACTACATCTACCCAGCATCCCTCTCCAAACACCCTTGGAGGCCTTCACTATCACCGGCGCCCCACTTAGCCACATCACCCACGTCACCCCGTTAGTGAGTTTCCTGCTATCCGGCAATCATCAAGAGGACATCATCCTCAACATTATCAAATCTCCTGGAGCACCAGTTGTTTTGGGACACCCCTGGCTTACCAAACACAACCCCTGAGTCCATTGGGCCACTAACCGTATTATTGAATAAAGTCTCTATTGCCTGTCACACTGTCTCCAAGACGCTCCAGTACCTGCTGCTCCACCCGATACCCCGGAAAGAGAGACCGCTGACCTGTCATCCATGCGTCCCGAGTACCTGGACCTGAAAACGATGTTCAGTAAGTCCCGCGTCACTTCTCTACCACCCCACCACCCTTATGATTGTGCTATTGACCTCCTACCAGGAACGTCGCCCCCCAGAGGCTGCCTGTTCTCACTCTCCCACCCCAAAACCAAGGCATTGAAGAAATACATACAAGAGTCAATGGCCGCAGGCATCATCCGCCTCTCTTCTTCTCCTGCCAGGGTGGGGTTCTTCTTTGTGGGCAAGAAGAACGGCGGGCTTCGCCCCTGCATCGACTACCGAGGTCTCAACGCCATCACGGTTAAAAACCGCAACCGTCTCCCTCTCATATCTTCCGCCTTGAATCCCTCAGGGGGTGATCATCTTCACCAAGCTGGACCTACGAAACGCCTACCACTTGATTGAAATGTATTTATTAAGATAAACCCCTTGAGATGTATCATCTTGTTTTCGAGGGGGTCCCAAACATATATTCACAAAACAGATGGAAAATAGAACAGTACAAGACACAATGATATATAACCCAACAATGACAAGACAAACAACAAGCAGACAACAAACAACCAAATAAGCAACTGTAGTGGTTAGTGGCTGTTGTTTTCTTTTCTTTTGTGGTTCTCGTTCTAGTTTCACGATTGTGAATCAGTCAGATTTTTTCTTCATTCCGTTTCGTGGTTTGCAATTCTCATTATTGTTTTCACCTGGGCTTCTACGTGCGGGGTATTTAAGTTCCTCACTTCCGCTTCTCCGGTGCTTGTTTGTCTTTCAACATTGCATTCTAGCCAGGTACTAGCGACCACCTGATATTAAACTTTGTTTATGTTCAGGGGGGACTTGCTATTAGCTACTTAGTCAGGTATAGGATTGTTTTCCTGCTGGTAACATTCGGCGCTATCCTTTTTGTACATTGTTCTCTAGGAGTTTTTTTTTTGTACCTTTGTTTTTTTTGGTTTTACACTCTTCTGGTTCTGAGCTAAGGTAGCCGAAGGTGTTCTTTTGTTTCCCGTTCTGGCTCATTACTTGAGCTCGGGAGATTTTGTTGGGAATTCACTAGTTCGCCCGTTTTTGTGGGTTGATTTAAATTTTGGGCTAAATTAGCCTTAAGGAATTAGTTCCTGTCTTTTCTTTCTTTTCTTTTATTATTTTCTCTCCCTGTTATTGGTCCTCACGGTTGGGAGTGACTTGTTCTGATTCCTCCAAACTATTAAACAACCATTACAGCAACAAACTAATAATAAAAGAGGAGATAGTTACAACCTTATAGACATAATATTAAAAAATAAATAAATAAAAAAGGATCAGTCTAGAGATAAAAAGAATTTTAAAAAAATGTTTACTGGTAACTTATTCCAATCAGAAGGAGCCCAAAACATAAAAGCTTTGTTTCCAACTATAAAGGGACTATAAAGAGGATCTGTTCAGAGCTTCTTAGCGCATAATTTGGCATATACAGAACAAAAAATTGTTTTAGACAATAGAGATAATTGAAGTTAATATATTTAAAAATAAATTGGTGCCAGTGAAATTGACGTCTTATATCCAGAGGGAGCCACCTGAGCGTGTCTAACATTGTGCAATGATGTGTAGAAAAAGAACAACCTAGTATAAATCTACAGAGTCTATTATATATAACATTGAGGGGATGGAGATTCATTTTAGAAGCCTTCTGATAAACAATGTCAGCATAATCAATTATTGGTAGTATAAGTTGTGAAACAAGTCTCTTTCTAACATTAAATGTAAAACAATGTCTGGAGCGATACAGAACACCAGCACCAAAATTAACTTTTTTCATGACATGATCAATGTGTGGTTTACAGGTAAGTTCAGAGTCAATCCACCCACCAAGATATATATATTTTTTTACTTTCTGAAGAGAAAAGTCATTAGCCTATTCAAGTTACAACCAAAAAGTTGGATTTGGAGTTGAGGTTCTGTCTCACACCAAGAAGCATTGAATAGGTTTTTGTTTGATTAAGCAGTAGTTTGTTAGCTGACAACCAAGTTTGTAGATTATTAAAGTCAGATTGGAGGGATGTTTAAATTGTGAAATGGTAGCTTTTTATGTATATATAATAGTATCATCAAAAATAAGTGGAAGGTCATTAATGAAAATTGAGAAAAGGAGTGGACCTAAAGTGGAACCTTGAGGCACACCTCTGCTGAGTGAGCAAATCAGATTTACAGCCTCTTAAAACAACACATTGCTTTCTATTGTGCAGCAATGCATGTTGGGAAAGACCAATAGCATGGAGCTTGTCCAAAAAAAAAAATAGTGATCTACCAGATCGAAAGCTTTGGTGAGATCAATAAATATTGCTCCAGTGAGATGACTGTGATCAGATGCGGAGAAGACATCGTAAGTGAATTTTAAGAGAGCAGTGGTTGTGGAAAAGTTAGGTCTGAAACCAAATTGATATTGAGAAATAATATTATTATTAAGGTACTGTGATAATTGATTGTAAATAATTCTTTCAAATATTTTGGCAATAGAACAGATAATTGAAACAGGTCTGTAATTATTGAGATGTAGTGTGTCGCCACCCTTATGGAGAGGAGTAATACGTGCAGATTTCCAAATAGCTGGTATGTCAGATGTACATATTGAGAGATTAAACAGCTCAGCCAGTGGATAGATAAAAATATGAGATGCTAATTTAATAAACTTAGTTTCAATGCCGTCAAGTCCGGGACCGCTGCTCTCTTTTAAGTACTCCTTGCCACCTGCATGAATGCCCCACTGAGTTTCCACTAGCCTCACCTATATATTTCCTGCTATATGTGTATAAATGCTGGGCCAGGTTGGAATGTAAGAGCATGTTAGACTGGAAAGCTGACAAACATCATGCTGACGAATAAACTGTCTTTCATCACAGAACCGTTTCAAGAACTTATTCCTCGAACGTAATGGCAAGTACCGGCAACGAACAGTGTAATTGAAAAATACGAAGCAATTCTTCAATTTGGAGGTCCCACCAAGATTTACGAGATAACCAAAGCCCAGGAATTTTACTAGTGACTACAAAAGATTGGACAGTGCGTCCCGAGTTATGTCGGAGTTTATCCAATCCCATTTATCTGGTGAGTTTTTCTGTTTTCTAATTATTTCGCTTGATAAACAAACTAAGAAAATTTGCTGTTGGTACGGTTGTAATTAAGGAATAGAGAGGGAATACCTACTTTGATGTTGCCACCGCAATATCATTGTATGCTGAGTAAAAAGTTTTTACTCAGCAATTTTGTGAAATTGGTAGCCTATATTTCTTGCGGGAGCAAGAGCGCTTTGCAGGGTGCAAGCATTGGAATAAGGACGGGAGGCGTCAATTGTGTTAAAGGGGGTCTCAAGATAAATAGACGAGCAAGGCACATTTTTATTAATTTAAAGAAGTAAATTAGTAAATCCTCCATTGAGCGATTAATGGTGTTCAGAGCGTCAATAAGCGCAACAGGGTGTCTGTGGAAGTATTTGTGATATCAATACCGGTGAGCACTTGATCGGTCGTATTTGAGAGAGGATTCCGGGTAGATAGGTAAAGCGGGGCACAGTTAATTAATTTAAGAAGTAAACTAAGTGAACCCATCCGGTGAGCGGTCAAGGGTGTTCAGAGGGCCTCTGGGTGCAAGAGCTGTCAGTGGCAATGTTGTAATTTAGCGTTAGTGTATAAAACTCGTTTTACCTTGACGTATGTTGTTGTTTAATGTACAAGTGTTTTGTATGTCTTGTGTCCGGTAGACCGATGTTTACAAGACTCACAGCATTAACATTGGCTTTTGTGTTGTTTCGTTGTTTGAGTCCTAACAACACAAAGGAATAAACCACAATAATCTTGAGTGCTAATATTAAAATTGTGCCATTAGTGAAACTGTGTATCTTAACTTGAAAAAAAAAAATCGGTAATCTGTTTTAAAATAAAATATATAGGCCTATCTACAAGACAGCTGCTGTTTGTCCTCCTGGTGAGTGAAACGTGAATAATTTTTGAGAACAACGCTATATATAAAGTGAATGAATTATTAATAATTAACATTATTATTAGTAGTAGTAGTTGTACATTACATAACATTACAGTTATTTGGCAGACGCTCCACCAGAACAACCTGCTTGACACCCATCAGTCCGGCTTCAGAACCGGACATTCCACGGAAATTGCTCTCCTGACCGTGACTGAGGCACGCTCCACTGCTAGAGCCTCATCCCCCTCCTCTGGCCTGATTCTACTTGACCTGTCTGCCAGGCACGTGCAGAGGATGTTAGAGGGGCAGGGGCCCAAATTCATAAAAGGGCACGCAGGCGATTTTTTCAAATAATTAAATAAATATATGCCTGGAATGAAGGGATATTAAAATGTATGTATTCAGGGTTTTTCCTGGCAGAGAATGTGTTTTTTTGGCGGTACGTAGGCTATGCGAGCGCACGCAGCAAATTTCTGGTCCATAAATTTTACCGAAAATACAGTTTTTGGAGTATATATGTAGGCTATGGTTGTAAAGTACCAGTAGGGTTGTGTTTCGGAGTTAGGTTTTAGAAATCAAGGTAATTGAATATTTGAATATTATACCAATTATGATATTTTGATAGCGCACAAATAGAAAAATTTATAAAGAACACTGTAAAACACAAGTAAAAAAAAAAAAAAACCTTACAAAAGCACCGTGTGTGTTTTTACATAGTCTATGTTGATGTAGTTATTTCAGGAAATGCCGACTGTACGGGACTTTGGCGAAACGTAACAAGATAAATTATTCAGGGTTAATCATAACACAGTGGCAGCTGCATAAAGCCTACAAGTAAGATATTTGGTTTCATTAACATATTTATAGCTACGAGAGATTTTGTAGAAAACAATGAGGTGTCTTCTAAACTGAAAGTGCATCAGGTAGCCAGTAGCCTACAGTAAGCAATGGAAAACGCCGAATGCTTAGGCCTATTTGTACAACGTTTTTAAAAAGTATTATTGTTTCTAGCTATATCTGAACATGATTTTCTTGTAAACGATGCATTTTACAGTCTTTGCAGTGGCAAAACGGGAATAGCACCCAATATATACAATAATTGCACTGCAGTATCAATCCTGCGGGTTTTCTTAAAATAATTTAAGACAAACATAAATACTGTAATTGGGACCGATACATCTACCACTATAGTATGGGGCGCCAACGTGGATCGGGTTAAAGCTTTTACCTTTTCAGAAGTTAGGGCTTCAAATGTAGCCTCATTCAAAATTGCAGCGTATTCCATCCAACTCGCTGCGTACGCTATGTCTTTCTACTGAGTCGCCCCAAAGATTTAGGTTGCACTCTGCCACAGAATAGCTGAGCCGCATTTCTATACAGTCTATGGTTCTGCTTCTTCTACTCATCTCCTAGTACTGAAATCTTGAAGGCGACTAGCAGAGGCGGTCTTACCCATTAGGCAAAGGTCGGCAATTGCCTGGGGCCCCAAGCTGACCCCATACTACAAAGGGCCCCGTTAAATGCCTCATAAACGTTTCCCCCCCCCCCCCCCCAGTAATTAATTATGTCTTTCTAAAAATTCATGCGCTAAATGGCATCAGAATGCCTAATTCATGAGTGTCTTAGTCACCCCCCCCTCAGTCCCCACTACATTGGACTATTCCATGATGAGCCGTCTGCGGAAATGATTCCGTAGCCAATTCGTGTTTCAGCTCGGCGCTATTATTAAAAAGTGAAAATGACGCGAAGCTACCCAAGCAGTGCTGAGAAAAGGAGGAAGCAGGAGGAAAGTAAAACGTTTGTGGCAAAACTACCAAAGCTAACTACATTTTTCACGGCGGCTAGTAGTAGTACAGATGCCACTAATGAAGAGCAGAGTCAGTCTGAGACTGCTAGCACTAGCACTAGTGTTGTTAGCATTGCTAATGCTAGCGAAGAGGAGCTAACGTTACTAGGGATGTGCGCGTTTAGTCGACTAGCCGATTAAACGTTGCTACCCTCGCTAGTCGGCACCAGAAATACTAGTCGGTTAAACTTACTATTTTATTAATGTACACATTTAAATTACATATTGACATTATTTGCACTGAAATTTCATGTTTTCCTGGTCAAATGTTGCTTCATAAAAAAACCGAGAATGCGTTACTAATGTTAACAACGCCGGATTAAAAAAATAATTTAAAAAAACGAAGGAAAAAAACCAAACTCATTAGCCTGTTCGCCCTGCAAGTTAAACCAGCGAGGTGGAAAGAGTAAGTAGGCCTATCGCGTTGTTGAATAGCCCAATAAAACGAATCTAATGCCACGTCGATCAGTCGGCCTAATTGTTATTTTTTTGTGTTCCTATTATTGGTAACTTTTCTGATGACCGATTATTATTTTTTCTGTATTTGCTATGCGATCGCGTTCACCCAATGAAAATGCCGTTGTAATAATCAAGCACGTTTCCTAAAAATGTTTTGTTACGTTGAATATTGTTTTCAATAAATGTTATTTGTTAACTTTTATTTAGTGAGTTGTCATGTTTTGTAGGATAATGTGCAATGTTCATAATGCAAGACGCAAAGTGGCACACATTTCAGCGGCATTTAAAATACGATTTGGTTATTGAAGAATGTGATTAACAGTTTCAAATTTCAGGGAAATTAGTCGTTAGGAACATCCCTAAACGTTACCCATTGCTGCTGCTGGCAGTGCCAACCTAGATTGCTCCAGCAGCAATGATGATGATGATGATACATGCATCACAACTGATCTTTCTTAGATAAATAAGGATTGAAAAGGGGGGAGAGCAAGGGTTGTGTGAGGGCCCCATGCCTGTGTTTGCCTTGGGCCCCAAAATGACTAAGTCCGCCACTGGCGACTAGTACAATATACATCGCCATCCGCTAGCCGAAAGACCTTATTGCACCCAAAAAATTTAATTCATTTGGATATGAACTTATTTGCCGTTTTCTCAATTATTGTCATTTTGGCGGTCGCGATTTCCCTTTGGCGGTCCGTGAAATAATATATTTAAAACAAACCCATGACTGAGGTTGGTTCAAACACTGCTACATGACAGTTAATTAATGATACATGCAAATAAATGTGTATTTCAATAAATTATTCTCACATGTTACGTATTACATTAGCTAACTAGCTATCGAGACAATAAGACAACATTAAAACTACTGAGGTGTGATGGGACAGTTCTTTTAAGTTCAGTGGATGGGACACAAGAACTCGACCATATTCCACTGATTCCCACATTACTAGCAAAAGGTATCAACGCTAACGATAGCTAGTTGGCACATTTTGAGCTGCTAAATAGTTCAAGCATAGATAGACCGTACTTGCCAAATAGTGTCAAGCAATTTCTAAAGCGCATTAATATCAATATAAAACGAAAATGAACAGTATATTTATACTTTGTTTGGCCACATACCTGATGTCTGCCTCAAAGTAACTCATCACACTGACTGACTCACGACTGTCGAGTGCCTATGCATGCGTATGCGTGCGTTCTTTCACCATAGAAAGGCTCGGTGCCCACACAGTGCTCGCCGCTGCGGCGGAAACCAAGAGGGAGGGTAGCGGTAGAGGGCATCGCCGGGGAGCACCAATCTCCCGACCTGATATTTTGATTCAATCAATATATCTGTTCGGCAGGGCAGGCTGTGCGCAAACAAGAATTTATTTATTTATTTAAAAAAATATAAAAAAATGTACTGAAAAAGGGCACTTCTCTATAGCAGGCCAAACGGCAGGTGCTCAAGCCCCCTTTGAGGTCTATGTGTGCACGTGCCTGCTGTCTGCAGCGTTCGACACGGTCAACCACAAACTCCTGATTTTCACACTCTCTTGAGATGGGCATTTCTGGGACTGCCCTCTCCTGGTTTGTATCGTACCTCACTGATAAATCCTACCAAGTCTCTTAGAAGGGTTCTGTCTCTACACCCCATCCCCTGTCTACAGCAGTCCCGCAGGGATCTGTACTGGGTCCTCTGCTATTCTCCATTTATACAAAGTCTCTTGGTTCAGTAATCGATTCACATGGCTTCTGTGTCGAGGGAATCGATTCCCTGCCAGCTCTAACCTGCAGGAAGGTATTTTTACTCCTGATGAGGCTAACCAGTTCTTTGCTAGATTTGACACCAATGACCTCCTAGCAGAGCATGATTCGGCCTATTCAACCCTCTCCTTGAGGGGGTTGGAAGGCAGTTCTACTCTTTGCCCCCCTATAAGCATTACAGTTAATGAGGTACGCACCCAGCTAAGAAGGCTTAATGCAAATAAGGCCCCTGGCCCGGATGGGGTCCTTCCACGTGCTCTCAAAGTGTGTGCAGATCAGCTATGCACAGTGCTTCACTATTTATTTTTTCTGTCTTTGTCCCAGTCCAAGATTCCAGTCAAGTGGAAAACTTCATGTATTGTGCCTGTGCCTAAAAGAGCAAATGCCAAGGCTCTTAAAGACCTTAGGCCTATTGCTCTCACCTCACATATAATGAAATCCTTTGAAAGGGCAGTCCTGGGGCATTTCAGTAGGCAGGTTGGTGCCTACCAGGACCCGCTGCAATTTGCATACAGGAAGGGAGTAGGAGTGGATGATGCCCTCCTCTACATGGTACACAGAATATACAGCCATCTGGAGTTAGCTGGTGCATCTGCTAGAATAATGTTCTTTGACTTCTCTAGCGCTTTTAATACAATACAGCCACATATTTTAGCTAACAAGCTTTTAAATTTTAACCTGAATAGGTCCACAGTCGCATGGGTCATGGATTACCTAACATGCAGACCTCAGTATGTGAGGATCCATGGCACTGTGTTTGACACCATCACTACCAACACCGGGGCGCCGCAAGGCACAGTTTTATCTCCATTTTTATTTACACTGTACACATCTGACTGCAGGCATAGCAATGAATCTTGCCACTTACAAAAATTCTCTGATGATTCTGCCCTGGTTGGCTATATTTTAAATGATGATAACTTAGCTTACCAAGAGGAAGTGGACAGTTTTGTCAGATGGTGTGAGGGAGCCCACCTTATTCTTAATACAGATAAGACTAAGGAGCTCATTGTTGATTTTAGGAAGAAAAAAGCAGAGGTAACCCCCGTCCTGATTAAAGGACAGGCAGTCGAGGTGGTCCCCTCATACAAATACCTGGGTGTTTATGTGGATAACAAGCTGGACTGGAAGGAGAACACTAGAGTTATTTTTAAGCGGGCCCAGTCCAGATTGTTCTTCCTCAGGAAGCTCAGGTCATTTGAGGTCAGCAGGTCTCTTTTAAATGTCTTTTATCAAGGTATTGTGGCAAGTGTTCTTTTTTATGCTGTTGTCTGCTGGGGTGGCAGCCTAACAGTTGAGGATAGGAATAGGATCAATAAGTTGATCAAGAAGGCAGGATCTATTATTGGCCTGACCCCAGATTCTCTGGAGGCCATTACAGAGCAGAGAACCAGAAGGAAGCTTAGGAGTGTTCTGTCACGGGACGACCATCCCTTGTACAGCACTTTTAAGGGTAGTAGGAGCAATCGGCTCCTATTGCCAAAATGCTCAACTGAAAGGTTCAGGAAATCTTTTGTTCCTGCAGCAATCAGGTTTTTTAATGAACGTTGATGTAATGTTTTTCAAATTTTTTTAATTTTTTAATTTTTTAATTTTAATTTTAATTTTTTTAATTTTAAATTTTAAATTTATTTTTTTGTTGTTGCAATGGAATTATGCACTTACCCTTCAATGATTCTGCCTGATGTCATTATGTATTTATTGTGTATGTATATTGTGTCTATGTCTTTGTTATGGTAGCAAACCAGTTTCCCCTTTGGGGAGCAATAAAGTTTATCCTATCCTATCCTATCCTTCTCATACCATAGTTATGCTGACGATACTCAACTCTTCCTCTCTTTTCCTCTCTCTACCCAACAGGTGAAGGAGAAGATATCTGCTTGTCTGGCTGACATCTCTGAGTGGATGACTAGCCATCACCTGAAGCTCAACCTCGACAAGACAGAGCTCCTCTTCATGCCATACAAGACCTCTTCATCACCATTGACGGGACCATGATGGCTGCCTCCCGCTCTGCAAAGAACCTGGGGGTGGTCCTGGACGACCAGCTGGACTTCAAAGACCACATCATGGCGACGGCACAGTCCTGCAGGTTCCTCCTGTACAACATCAGGAGGATTCGACCGTACCTGACCACCGTACCTACTCCACCCAGCTTCTGGTCCGGACTATAGTCACCTCACGCCTGGACTACTGCAACTCCCTGCTCCCAACCTTACTAGCCTGCGCCATCCTGCCTCTTCAACTGATCCAGAACGCAGCTGCCCGGCTTGTGTTCAACCTCCCGAAATTTGTCACCCCCCTGTTGAGGTCACTCCACTGGCTGCCAGTTGCAGCCAGGATCAGGTTCAAAGTTCTGATCCTGGCCTACACTGCAGCCAATAGGACAGGCCCCGTCTACCTGCAGGACTTGATCCAGAACTATGTTCCTGCTCGAGGACTTCGCTCATCTACAGCAGGGCGACTCGCACTTCCCCCCCTTCATGTCAATGGCACTCGCTCGTCCCAACTGCAGAGCTTTTCCACCCTAGCTCCACAGTGGTGGAACAAACTTCCCCTACGTTCTGTGCCAACCCTGCCTGCTTTCCGTCGTGGCCTGAAAACACACCTTTTCAGACTCCACCTGGACTGATACATATCTAGGACCTCATGGTATTTGTTCTTGTTGAACTATATTGTTTATAATATTTAGAATAGAATTGTAGTAGAGCTGATTTACCCAGCTTACTGTGAACTGAATTCAATGTTCATTACTAGGGATAGCTGCTACTTTATGGTGTTGTGTTTTGGGCACATGCGCTCCCTCCCTCCTGTATTATTTTGTAGTTTGTATTCACTTATGTGTTCTTTTATAGGCTGAGATCTGCCTGGCTCCCCTTTATCAGCTAGATCTGGTCCTGCTGATCGCCTTCTCAGCTGGACCTGGTCCGGCTGATTAGGTCCCACCCTAAAGTGGGCTATAAATGGAGGCAGACCTCAGCTCTATGTCTCTCTCCACTCATGCCGGTAGCACCACTCAGGTGCTCTTCTTAGGGGTTGTTTTGGGTTTATTGTTTTACTTTGCTTAATCTATTATACTTTAGGGATAGTGGGTTGATAGTTCTGTTTCCGTGGCTTTATTTTGATAGTTTAGTTTCTTTGAATGTTTTGGTAGTTTAAGGGAGTCCCCGGCTCCGGCGGGCCACTATGTGTTCGGGCCGGGCGGCTCCCCTCCTTTTGTTCCTTTTGGCCAACCCACCTGACCTCTTTCTTTTCTTTTGGGTAAGTTTTGTCAATTTGTTCTTTTGGGAATAAATAAATTCATTATATTTTTTCAAACTTGCTTGTTCGTGTCAATTATGTCATGGTTACCCACGAGCCTGGTGTATTCTTGGGGTGACCGTAACAATGGGAAGAATGTGCTTTGTCTTATCTGTTCTGTAGTTACATCGATGGCGTTTCTGTATGCACTTACTGTATGTCGCTTTGGATAAAAGCGTCTGCTAAACGACTGTAATGTAATGTAACCAAAAGTGACGTACAATAAGTAGTAGCAGTAGTATTATTACTACTAGTAGTAGAAGAGGTGGTGTGGTACTGATAGCAGTGGCATTACTAATAGTGGTAGGCTATAAGAAATATTAACTTTTTAAGGCAGGTTCTATCACCTTCCCACTCCCTATTTTTCAAAGAAAATACATTCAACAAACTAATACTGGTAAAGCATCTCCCAAAATAGTCAATTCACCAAGTTTCACCATCTTGCCACCAAATTTGTCCATTTCAATAGAGAGAAACATTATCTGACGGCTGAATTTAGCCCCATCAGATACCGTGCCCCCTATGTTTCTGAAGAAAGGAAGGCCTCACATTCACCAAACTAATACTGGTAACTCATCTCCCCATATAGAGATAATTCACCAAGTTTCACCATCTTACCACCAAATCTGTCCGTTTCCATAGGGGGGAACATTATCTGACGGCTGAATTTAACTCCATCAGATACCGTGCCCCCTATGTTTCTGCAGAAAGGAAGGGCTCACATACACCAAACTAATACTAGTAACTCATCAAACCATATAGAGATAATTCACCAAGTTACCACCAAATCTGTCCATAGAGGGAACAATGCAATTACGAAATAAGAAAGGTATTCTATGAGTGTACTATAAGCATAAACTATAAGTACAATACCGGCAGCTTACCCATTCGCTTTATTTCACCGTGAAATAAAAATGGTGGATCTCCGCTTTGTCTCGTAATTCATCTGAGAAAATCGTAAAGTCACGTGGTGTGGAATCTCTGATTTGTAACATATGTACAACTTTTCGCTACTGGAATTTCCTAGAATAGATACGAATGGGCTGTGAGACCAGGTTGGTGCAAACATTTCTTTTTTTTTCTTTTTTCTGGATTGCAGTAATTCAATTCATTATTTATACAAATATTTCTATTCATGTTTTAAATATACCTGTTTATATTTAAGATATATTGTCTGAGAAAAACAATGTTATATAGAATTTCAGCCTACTTAGCGGTTATATTTAACATGTTTGGCCAGAACTCCTTTGTTTTTTTTTGTTTTTGGAAAATTATTTTTATTCTTTTCTCCTTTTCACAATACACAATATTCACAAATATAACAAAACATAACAAAACACCAGTGCCATCATATCAAAAAAATACATCTGAGACCCCCTTTAACACAAAATTGCTGTTCATACACATCACTTTCCCTCCCACCCTGATACAGATCCTCCAACATCACTCCCACCCACCAACTAAAGACACAGAGATAGAAAACAACAAATAAAATAGTAAAAAGTTTGGTAACTTAAATAGACTCCATGTAAGCCAACCATGGATCCCAAGTCCTATGGAACAGCTGTGGGCTACCTCTCATGGCATACGTTATTTTCTCCAAAGGAGCACATGAATTCACCTCATTAATCCACTGAGTAATACTAGGAGGATCCTCATGGATCCATTTAGATGCAATGCATCTTTTGGCAGCCGTGATAGCAAGACTAACAAAACCCTTTATCCTTTAGCTGGAAAGATTCAAATCGGTCAAGTCCCCTAACATTGCTATCACTGGAGTTAAAGATATTTCTCTTGACAAAACCTCTTTAAGGTTATTCTCAATTTTCAGCCACCACTGTCTAAGCTTAGAGCAGGACCACACCATATGTATGAGCGTGCCAGTCTCCAATTTGCAGCGGGGACAAAGAGGGGATGAATTAGTTTTAAAACGGCTTACTCTCTCAGGTGTAAAATATGCTCTATGTATAAATTTGTAATTGCAGAGCTTATATCTGGTGTTAATAAAAATTCTCTGTGATTGCTCATTGATCTCGCTCCAAGAATCATCTGTAATCTGAATCCCAAGATCCCTTTCCCATTTTTCCTTCAATGCTATTGTATTAGCCTTAGAATATTCGGATAGTAAATGATATATTTGTGATATATGGTTGTTCAGATTATCTTTGAGCAATAAAGACTCCAATGGGGAGTACTTGGGCCTATCCAGGGAGCCACTCTGCTTAGATTGTATGAAATGTCGTACCTGTAAATACCTGAAGAGGTGTGTGACTGGAATTTGATAACCCTCTCTCAAGTCCACAAAAGACATCAGTGTGTCCCCTTGGTATAGATCTTCTATCTTTTTAATACCCTTTTGTGACCACACCCCACAGAACTCCTTTGTTAAAGAGATTCTGAATCTCAATTGAATTTTATTCTTTTGATATTTTTGCCACTAAATTGAATAAAGGACATGATAACATTTCAGAAAAACATGCTGTGCCATCTCGGCATGCTATTATACTCAAACCAGAATCAGTTTTTCTTGACTTCCCCACGTTGAAATGTCAACTCTGTTATGGGCCAATTCATGTGGTGTTGCAAAGTAAGTAGGTTATATGTATTTTTGTTGTTAGTTTAGGGCATTATGAGCTTAAGGTATGCTGCTTGTGATCTTCGAGAAACTGATTTCTTGAGCAACTGAAGGAAACTCTGCCTATATATATTCTTTCTCTTTTTAAAAATCATATTAACTTCTAGCTCATTAATTTGTAAATGAAATAGGCCTAAATGAAGCCTCTCTTTCCTTTTTTGATATTTTTGCCTGTAACATGCATTAACATCGTCACACAATTTAAATTAATTCATATTAGATATTCAAGTGTATTAATGACTAAATAGTTTTGATCGGGTCCCTTTTCCTAATCTGTGTGTAAATAAGGTAAAATAAATTAATATGTCTGACAAATTAGGTTTTGAGGGACTACTGTGCTTTGTCCTATGTCGTCAACCTTGTTTGTCTGCCCTGTTATAACAGAATTAACAGGGTTGACAATAACAGGGTTGAGTGCCCTAAAACTTATAGCTAGCCATGTGGTGAAACAAATGGAAAGATCTGATTTTTATTACATTTGAACAGATATAATTTTACAAAATGCATGTTTGTTTCTGCATAAATGAAGTGTAACAGGGGTGATGAGATGTGCTCGTCCTGTTATGCCAAACATTGAAAACAGGCCTCTGTTCCCCCTATGGTTCTGCAGAAAGGAGGGGCTCACATTCACCAAACTAATACTGGTAACTCATCTCCCATATAGAGATAATTCACCAAGTTACCACCAAATCTGTCCATTTCCATAGGGGGAACAATGCAATTACGAAATATTCTATGAGTGTACTATAACTATAAGCATAAACTATAAGTACAATACCGTCCCTTTTCCTAATCTGTGTGTAAATAAGGTAAAATAAATTCATATGTCTGACAAATTAAGTTTTGAGGGACGACTGTGCTTTGTCCTATGTCGTCAACCTTGTTTGTCAGCCCTGCACACTGTCAACTACACTGCTCAAAAAAATGAAGGGAACACTTAATCATCACAGTATAACACCAAGTCAATTAAACCAAACCAGTCATGCTGGATGATGTTGCAGGCAGCATTACATTCGCCACGGCGTCTCCAGACTCTTTCACGTCTGTCACATGTGCTCAGTGTGAACCTGCTCTCATCTGTGAAGAGAACGCGTGCCAATGGCGAACCTGCCAATTCTGGTGTTCTCTGGCAAATGCCAATCGAGCTGCACGGTGCTGGGCTGTGAGCACAGGTCCCACTACAGTACATCGGGCCCTCATGCCACCCTCATGGAGTCTGTTTCTGACAGTTTGGTCAGAAACATGCACACAAGTAGCCCGCTGGAGGTCATTTTGTAGGGATCTGGCAGTGCTCCTCCTGTTCCTCCTCGCACAAAGGAGCAGATTCCAGTCCTGCCGCTGGGTTGTTGCCCTTCTACGCCCCTGTCCAGCTCTCCTCGTGTAATGGTCCGTCTCCCGGTATCTCCTCCACGCTCCTGAGACTGTGCTGGGAGACACAGCAAACCTTCTTGCGACGGCACATTTGGATGTGCCATCCTGGAGAAGCTGGACTAGCTGTGCAACCTGAATGGGCTGCAGGTACCGCCTCATGCTACCAGTAGTGACAAGGGCACTAGCAAAATGCAAAATTAGAAAAAAATCTGTCAGAAAGGATAAGGAGAGAGAAATGGTCTGTGGCCACCACCTGCAAAACCATTTACTTTTTGGGGGTTGTCTTGCTGTTGCCTCTCCTGTCCATCTGTTGTCACTTTCATTTGCACCAAAGCAGGTGAAATTGATTCACAATCGTTTACGCTTCCTAACTGGACAGATCGATATTCCAGAAGTTTAATTGACTTGGTGTTATACTGTGTTGATTAAGTGTTCCCTTAATTTTTTTGAGCAGTGTATTTGAAGAAACAATGTAAATTCCTCAAGGTCGTAACACTCAAGGCGTGATGCCATCATTTCCTGCAGTTTTTTCCATCATTATAACAGGGTTGACTGGAACTTGGGGACAACATTTAAATTATTATAAATTAAAATAATTATCTTTTACATAATCATGCAAACATGTTTTAAGGTTAGTATTAATATGCAAGAGGACATGTTCAACTTTTTATTAGTGGTGCAATTTTTTAAGTAAAATCTTTTTTATATTGAAAGTTGTAAATCAAAGTCTTGATTTAGCTCAGGGACATGCGATTTTGCTTGACTTGTGACTTTACAAAATGTTTTTAATATCGAAAAAAGACAATAGGATGAAAAATATTGAGTGCTATATGAAAGAACAACATACAGAATAATTAATTATTATTTTCATGTATTTGTGTACCATTTCAGTTTTATTAATCAAAATGTCTAACAGACAAAAGATGTCCTGCAATGCTGAAATGACCCAAAGGTTAACAATAAAATATTAAGAAAAAGAATATCAGATTAGAATATTTTCCAGAGTATATAGTCATTGGGCCTCATTCATGAAACGTTAGCAGAACGAATTTGCATATATGCGAATTCTATATAATCCCCCTAACAACTCAAAACAATAGAGTCAATACCAACAGGAGAATACACTGTTTGACATTGGCAGGAAAATTTGGAAAATTTCATTTGGGACCCCACCCACATAATCAGCTGTACTGCACATCCCACAAATGCATGATCCTTACAAATGGGATATCATTGTAAAGGGAAAGGAACAGGCTTTCCAATGATATAAGATGCTAATAATACAGTGACAACAGAGATATGATCGACCAAACACAAATATTTTCCACAGTTTATATTCCACAGGTCAGTGACAGCTCAAGAACTGCAAATCTTTCTCTTGCGTCAATTTAGTTTAGTTTCAGTTATTTTAAAGTGAATATTCCTGTGGTTTGGATATATATAAGAAAAACAGAAATATCACATTCTACTAAATAGACATATTGTGTTGTGTGCGTATTGGAGTATTTGTATGGGTATGCGCACATGTGTGCATGCGTGTGTGAGCGTGCCATGGTGTGCTCAGAGAACAAAGAAGTGTGGAGTAAACTGGCTGTGTCACAACATGATGGTGGTTATGGATCTCAAATCTAACGTTACTATAAATAAGTTCACACACTTCGGTCAGGAAATACTGATAACTATCTACAGTAAGCTAAAATGAGATCATATCACACAAATGTCCGTAAATGTTAAAGAAGAGGAGCAAACCATGAGGCCTGCTTTGGTTAGTTAACAGTACTACCACATTAGCTATAAAACGATAGGCCAGCCTATCAGCTATACAGTTATACAGCTATTATTATCACACAAAGTCGAGATATAATCAAATTACCGATAAACAATTCAGACTAAAATCCTAAACTATGCCTGGGATGTTTGATCAGTCTTACTGAAGTCCGCAGTGAGTTGATTACAGCTGGCTTTGTACGTGAGGTGGGTGGCCAGGGCGTCTCCTTGGCCTTTCTTATCCTGGTTGGGATTTCTCCTGGTTACCGCCTGGTTTGCGTCTTTGTTCGTGGCTGGAACAGTCAGAGTTGCGTTAATTCAGTCCTCTGGTTAGATGCCGTAGGCAAGCTAACTCGTTCCTTGCGCCTCACTCCGCGGCCCACCTTTGTAGCTGTGTAGCTAGTAAAAGGGGAAGACAAAGTGGAGTGCTGCCTCTTGTGCAGTTGTGCACAAGAGTAGGCTTGAAGAAAAATGGGGGCGAAGGAAAAATGGGGTTGACAGACTGGAATGTCTTCAGTTTTATCTGTTTTAGTTTTATGACCCTTAGTGTCTCGTATTTCCAAGTGACACGATTGAATCACTAAAACGGATGTCCTTTGGGTTTCCTGTGGAATGAAGGGAAATGTAGCCTGTGGTCCCTACATTTATCCAATATATGTATGCTGCATTTTAGGTACAATGCAGCATAGCAAGCTAGCTAGTTAGCAGAACTCTGTCACAGATTTTATGTTCTTAATTCCAAATGTCCAGATTACTGGACAGACTAGCCCCCTAGTTAGACATCAACAGGTAATGCAACACAAGAATAAAACGGGCCCTAGAATTATTAACGAACGTTAGCTAACTTAACACAACAGCAACTTGTCGATAGCTAATGCTTTATTTAAAACAAAAAAATATCTGTTTATCTGGCACCTATCTGCCATTAAATTTTGCTCGCTGCCAGTGCCATTATATTCTGGCAGCTACCTACCACTTTGAAGGCAGCGAATGGCAGCTACCGTGACACCTGCCATTAAATTCTGGCAGCAGCCGTGGCATGTAATAGTAGCTAGGTGGGGGCTATAGCCTGCCATGCCAAGTTTCAACCCCTTCTCACCTGTAGTTAGGTCTAATGTGGCTGGAACAGTCTGAGTTTTGAGTTTATTTAGGTTGTAAAGTTAACCCCACGCTAATCTTGCGATGGGAAGTTTTTTAAACAGTAATTGCACAAAACTCCTATCAGATTGCATGTAGCTAGCTAGCTAGATAACATTACAGAGGGGTAGGTCCGTACATTGATAGGAACTAGGAAGTACAACACTATGAGCTAAAATAAGGACAGCACTCCATGCAATTTGAATGATCATTTTCATCGGTATCAGTGAGAATAGCTGTCAAATTAATTTAATTGGCTACAATTAATTCACATGGTTGAGTTTGTTTTACATAATCTTTCCCATGAGGGGCGAAAGAGTTATGCAGCTACTGTGCACGGACCTACCCCTCTGTAATGTAATCTAGCTAGCTAGCTACATGCAATCTGATAGGAGTTTTGTACAATGACTGTTTAAAAAACTTCCCATCACAAGATTAGCATGGGGTTAACTTTACAACCTAAATAAACTCAAAACTCAGTTGTTTTAATTAAATGTAACATTAATCCACTTCTTAAAGTGCACTTACTGTACGTCGCTTTGGATAAAAGCGTCTGCTAAATGAATGTAATGTAATGTAATGTAAAGATAATGTGCAATTTTGGCCACTTGTTCTAAAAGTGGCGCTGATGAGCCGAACACACACACCGCCGTTTTATGTAGCACCGAAGAAGAAGTTTTTCTTACGAATCGCTAGTTAAGCATGTGTGAATCGACACGGTGAAAAACAGCGGAATATTTGTCTCTAAATTCTGTCCGTAAATCCAATCAGATCAAGCGTTTCCTTCGATCGGCAAATGTAGATTCGCCAGTTCGCAAGCCAAGCTTTTGATTTGTACATTGGAAACATATCTGTAAATGTTATTTGCATTTGTGAATATAATTTTTGCATTCATCCAAACGATGATTTACGAAACACAAGTTGAGAGGTGTTTGTGTGTGGATGGAAAACACAATTGTGGATTATATCTACGAACACAAATTGAGAGGTGTGTGTGTGTGTGGATGGTAAATACAATTGTGGATTATACTTTTGTGCTTGTTTATTTTTGATAGAAATCTACCTCCATAGATTTTAGATTGGTTAATATTGGCCTTCAATCACTTCCTTTCGCGGAACTCCACTGTCACGTGACAAAGAAAGCTAACGCGTTAACAAATGTTAACTGAAGACAAAATTTTATGAGAAATTTATTAACGTTACCTAGCGTTATCGAAAGCTAAAAAGATTAAGCGAACGATTACAGCAGTTTTTTAGTAATGTTAACGTTACTAAAAGTGTAACTGATGTGGCTGCTGAAACAGTTGGTGATGGCGAGGGCGATGAGGATGGTGTTCGGAGAGTGTCTGAAGGACTTTGAATGGCTTAGGTAGAGCAGCGCAATGCACTGTGTACACTGTAAAGCCTGTGGGATGGAGATCGCAGGTAACAGTGCGTTTGCAATGGATTCGACACATTTTAAGCGTGAGAGCTTAAAGGGGTAATATGGTGGTTTACCTAGTTTCTGGTGTTTTGTATGATATTGGTACATAGGGGCATTGTGGGAACACCACAGAACTATCAAATTTGTATTTTCTTTAGGTTTGGAGAAATGGACAATTTTATTTTGCGGTCCCATTTTCAGGTCGTTTCTCGTGTGACGTCACACGAGAAATGACCACTCCCCGGTGTCTCAAAACTGTCTATGGAACACTCCCCCATTCACGCCCACAAAATAAAAAAGACGAGAATTTGAACTTCACCAATTTGCACTAGTGATGGGCGGTTCGGATCTTTGCACCCTCCGATTGATCTCGTTCTGATTTTCGAGTTTTGATACATTTTTCTTTAAATGGCATCAGTTTGAACCGTGATAGCCTACTCAGTATTCGTACATGCACGTTCAATAGTGCTGCCAGTGCCCGCCCCACAAACTTGCATTTACCAATAATGACGTATACGTTTACATTTACTTGTTTTAATACATTAATCCTGCAGTCAACTTGTAGTCTAGGCCAGTGACGTCGTTAGGCCTATTTTGCAATAGTATGTGCCTGCAATACCGGAGCAGGGACCGTCTCAGGGCCGGGACAGTCTCAGGGCCGGCCGGGACCGTCTCAGGACCCTAGTTTTTCGCGACAGCGCCACCTACCCAATTGGATGACCGCAACAGTGCAACGTGGCCCGGAGCAGTGCAGTGTCAGGGACAGTCTCAGGGCCGGGACAGTCTCAGCACCGGGACAGTGTCAGGACCCTAGTTTTTCATTTCACCTACTGAATTGCAGTGCAACCATGGCGGGACCGCAGTTCTTGCATGTCAATAATAAAGCTGTATAAAAAATTTGACCTCATAATTTTTGCATTAGATTAGAACTTTTGCAGGTTTGATTCCCAGGTAGAACACTGCTGTTGTACCCTTGAGCAAGGTACTTAACCTGAATTGCATCAGTATATATCCAGCTGTATGAATGGATAAATGTAATAAGAAGTTGTGTAAGTCGCTCTGGATAAGAGCGTCTGCTAAATGCCTGTAATGTAATGTAACATAGAACTCATTTTACCCCAAAATGCATTTATTTTACAAGGCAAATACAGTGGCTCACAGTACGAAAATGATGGGAATCATATGCTATGGCCTTTGCAGCCACTTGATCTCAACCCAATTTAACATTATTTTGGAAGAATGGTGTTGCTTCCCTCCAGTAGAGTTCCAGAGACTTGTAGAATATGCCAAGGCGCAGATTTCTCACAGCCACCAATGGCGGTGCCCAGAATAAAACGGAAACATCTATTCTTTTAAGCTAGTACAGCTCCCGTGTGTGTTCATCTTTTTAAATAAGATGGAAGTGATTTCCAAGTTGAAAATATAATGAGAAGTAATATTTCACACAAGAAATTTGTCAATTGTTGAAAACATTTAAAAAGCTCCCAGCATTGAGCATGCCAATTGCATGCTTTCTCAAGAATTGCAACACCTGTGGCATTGTGTCATGTGACAAAAACACATATTTGAGTGGGCTTTTATTGTCCCCAGCAAAAGTTGTGTCAGTGTAATTAATGGTCACACCCTGACTGGTGGTGGTTTATCTCATTGAAGGAAAATGCTTAGTAGCGTGAATGTAAACAAATTTGTGCACAAAATTTTAAAGAAATAACTTTTATTTGCACAGGGTACATGGCCATTTTGAGAGGCTCCAGCGCTGTATATTCCGCCTGTTGGGCCTGGTTTCCTGTTCTGAGAGAGCGAGAGAGATGCAATAATACAATAGAAAACAAAATAGAAATAACATGTTATTGACATTTGACTTTTCCTGAGCCTTCAATATTCAAACCACAGATTGTGAAGTCGGTAACAGCACTACCTACCAATTGAATAGTCTCCCTTCTGTCCTCAATTGCCGGTATATCCCTCGGTTATATTCCTCCACTTCACTGAAATAGTAAAGACGGACAACATAATCACTGCTAGGTTAACATAAATATTGGTAACACTTAAAATAAAATAAAATAAAAAAGGGTACATTCATTAACATTGCTTTTTACAGTTATAAGCATTAAATAACAGTTAACTCATATTTAGTTAACATTTGCTAATGGTCTACTTCTTTATTAAGGTATTAAGTAATATTAGTAAATAGTTGATAGATTTTATGGCATTGTGTAAATAAAATTACATTCTCTACTCTTACCTGTGATGATAAACCGGACCAGAGAGGAATACCTGCTCAGCTTCCTGCAAGGACAGCTTCTGAAGTACAGCCAGGGCATATATGATGGACTACAAAAAGAAAATGGTTAATTTTTAAACAATATAATTCAAATATAACATTATACCAATACAGAACAGCAAGCCATTATACACGGGTCCGTACACAAGTAGCACCATGGTAGGCATGTTGTTTATATAGGCTTTAAAGGGGCAGGAGCAGGAACACACACAAATACATTACATGGTTAGGCATACCTCTGGAAATAGAACATCACAGATTAACTGCACTTCATCCGTGAAGCTCAGTTGTGTTGGTGTTCTATGCAGTACTGCCTTCAGATAGGCGAAAAGGGTGTTCTGTTGTTCCTCACTGTTGAGGTAGACAGGCACCCGGGAAGAGGACTTCTGATGAAACCACTTAGGCTTTCCGTTGAGTACACCCTATAGGCAAACCAAGGTACAGAAACAATTATTTTGTGGGAATTGGATTTTTGAGTGTATTGCGTGGTAGTTGTTCGTCATTGACCAACTGATATTAAATGTCAGTTACATTAAAGATAAAGATACAATAAATGAGCCGCATAGTTAAATTATCTTGTCTGTTCTAGTAATATCTATTCCTAAGAAAGGCCCTGGGTGAATCTTTTCTGTGAGTTAGTCTGCACTGATGAGAAAATGTGAACATTCTCAAAGTACCACCAAATGCTGCTCAGCTTCCTGTGACTGTAGAATTAAGTCCACCAGTCTCTTTTCCTCTGCAGTGCGGTCAATTACAGCCTGCATGTGGACTGGAACTTCCTCAGTGATGGCACTCTGTCTTGGCACTCTGAATATTGGCTTAAGGGTTCCCTGGAGCAAGCTGCTGGCCTCATCAGTCCAGAAGGCAAACCTCTGGCCATGCCTTTCAAACAATTACAACAGATTAATCTATAGTATTGCATAGAAAAAAGCGAATACATTGGTGCACCATTGACATACATAAATACTCTCAACAGAGACTGCCATCCGGTCTTACATCTCTTTAAAAAAAACGATATAAATCCTTTTAACTTTTTTCTAAGAAATTAATATACACATATTGTTTAGGGCTGTCATACCCTTATATTTCAAAACGCTCATAGAGCGCATGACACCACCACTTCCTAATCAAAGGCATGTCCATCTGAAAGAAAAGTGACAAGAAAAATGTTTAGTTCATAATGAATCCTTTCTCTTCAAGATGAACAGTATTGCAACATAAGCAACATTTTAAGTAGGCAATTGCTTCTTTGGTTAAAAAAATTAATAAATAAACTAACCTCCAGGAATTCAAACCCTGCACTTGTAATAATACAAAGGGTATACTGGAACAGAGAAGATGAAAAACAAAGCATTTTATTTACAATGTTGACATAAGCCTGCATATACTTACAAAAAAACAAAACAGACCTTACCATAAGCATAAAAATCCCGCAGTCATTTCCACAGATCTGGCGTGGCAAGCCCTAAAATAAACAAACAAATTAATAAAATAGATAAGATTAGATATGATTGATGGATAATAGCTGTTATCTTGTTCTAAACTACTCAAAATTTTTTTGGAAATTTGTGTTTGGTCGATCATATCTCTGTTGTCACTGTGTTATTAGCATTGTATCTTATATAATTGGAAAGCCTGTTCATTTCCCCCGTTTTGCAGCAAGCTATCGGTAAACTAACGTTATAACAATGATTGTTTGTAGTGCCTTTTAAATATGCTTCGATTATCTTGGAATCGAACATTAGCGTTAGCCAACACTATCATAAGCTAACGTTAAATTCGATTTAGCTAAACGCTAAAGTTCACGTTACATACATAACGTTAGTAAGCTACTCACACTTCGACTAGATAGCTAACATTAACTTTGCTGTCGTATTCAAGACACCAGAATTGTTTTTAACATTAAACAAATAAAACTTGATTCACATTCAGTTTTGTACTGAACGTTCAGATTGTCGTCCATCTTTTTGTTTCTCTTGTGCATGCGCAGGACTGTAGGGTCCTCAGACGGTCCCGGCCGGCCCTGAGACTGTCCCGGCCCTGAGACGGTCTCTGCTCCGGTATTGCAGGCACACCCTTCTCCTATTTTGGGGGGGCTGAAGCCTCCCTAAAATGTTCTCAAGCCCCCCCAAACCAACCCAGTCAAATATTTTTGTTTTGTTTTGTTTATTTAACCAGGCAGATCATTAAGAACACATTCTTATTTCCAATGATGGCCTGGCAGACGTTGTCTGTCTCGTCCGATCCATGGTCTCAACTTTGAACAATCTGGAGTCCGAATCTGCGCGCTTGCACCCCCCCGGTTTTCATTTAAGAAATCTGGTCACCTTAGTTGCAAAAAGTGAGAGTGGACAGAGTGAGAGTGAGATTGTAAGTAATGTTAGTTGTAGGGGATATTGTTGTAGGCTATGTTACATACAGCTAGCAATGTCGAGATGCATGCATAAACTTGGTTATGATGACAGCTCACGTTAGCTAACTTCAAGCTAGTTAGCTAGCTAGCCCTAGCACTTCTAGAGTGAAACTCCGTATGGGGATCTGGCTGGATAACTCTCTTGGGGACGGACTCCGGTCAGAGAGTAGGCAGGGCAAGGAGAGTATGGTATAAACTTCCCATGGTTTTCTTCACTATTTAGTGGTTACATTCGTTCTGTGCAAATATGTAGTTTGTAAGCATAAACGCACACGGAAAAACACACCGGAGAAAGCTCGTTGCTATGCGGTTGCTAGGCGGCTACAGCAACTCCGCTAGGACAAATTTAGGATGAAAAGGCAATTCGTAAATAAGCCAAATATTAAATAGAACTTTCTAACACTAGCACTGTAAAAGCTAGCTAGATGAACTGGCAAGAATGGTAACGTTAGTTACACTTGGCTTTTGTCTCGAAACAATAATATATGTCTCCATAGTCATAGAAGGTTGTTGTTTTTTGTCAGTTAATGTCAGTGAAAACCAAATGTCATAGTGCCCCTCATAATGCTACTGTACTGGTATATCCATCAGTTGAATGACTAGATGGATATAAGACAATTCTTCAAAAGAAGAGGTGGCAGCTCCACCATTGCCCAGCCAGATGAGAGAGAGGAGCAGGAGACTGACAGGACACATGGAGCAAGTGTGATGGAGGTTGTTAGTGGTCTATAGGTCTAGGCAGAAATTATTGGATTTTTATTTTAGTGTAGTTCAATGTTTTGATCAGTTAATGATTCAATGTTGAATTGAATTGAGTTTATTTAATAGACACTGTGCATTGATCACATGATTTTCAACATTGGAAATATGTATGCACCAGATTTAGCTAAAGCTCATTTCCATCTGCAGTCTATACATAAAAACATAATGTTGGAATTTATCTTAAAGGGCCATGCAGAAGAAGAGGCCGAGGCAGGAGAGGCCGAGGGAGGAGAGGCCGAGGCAGGAGAGGCCGAGGCAGGAGAGGCCGAGGCAGGAGAGGCCGAGGGAGGAGAGGCCGAGGGAGGAGAGGCCGAGGCAGGAGAGGCCGAGGCAGGAGAGGCCGAGGGAGGAGAGGCCGAGGCAGGAGAGGCCGAGACAGGAGAGGCTGAGGCAGAAAAGAGTAGTCAGCAAGCGGACCCAGAGCTGGAGATAAGAGTGAGAGAGAGAGAGCAAACAGGCCGGAAAAATGACCAAGCAGCTGGGTGTGATTTAGGAGACAAAGACACAGGACCCAGACAGGTAAAACTGACGAGCTACCCTCAAGATAGTTTTGGTGGGCAAAAACGATGATTTTCCATACAGCTGGTTTGAAAAGCATACATGGGTAGAATATTCAGTTGACAAAAATGCAGCTTTCTGTTTTGCATGCCGAGTGTTCGGCAATCAAACGTGATGCTTTAGTCAGTAGTGGTTGCAAGAACTGGAAGAAAGCTTTGTTTGTCTTTAGCAAGCACGAGACAGCACAGACACACAAAGACAGTGTGGATGCATGGATTGGCTACAAGGCTACTCTCCGACAGGGAAATGTAGCACAGCAGTTAGCATCTGCTCATGCAAGTGAGAAGGGAGTATCTTAGGCGAGTTGTTGCCGTCACCTCCATGCTAGGGAGACAGGGACTTCCCTTTCGTGGGAACAATGAAGGTGAAGACAGTACAAACAGAGGCAACTTTCTTGCTTGCATGGAGCTTTTGGAGGAGTTTGATCCTTTCCTTCAAACATATACACCTCCATCAAACGCGAGCTATATCTCACCAACAGCTCAGAATGATATGATAGAGTGTTGTGCTCAAGAAGTTACCAGTGTCATTGTATCTGAGATGAAGAACTCTGGCATGTACGCCATCATGGCAGATGAGGCAAGGGATGCACGGTCTGAGCAGCTGTCTGTTTGTGTTCGGTACTGAAAACCAGTCATCAACATAATCTGATCTGATTGTATGGTTAAAAACCATATTATGCGTTTTTATTAATAAATAAATGCCCCTTCCTGCAAGCATGAAATTATGTCCCCACCAACCCTGAAACCGTGGTTACGCCCTTGGGGCCTATATAGGGCCAAATGTAGCCTATTGGGCCTGTATAAAATGTAAAACCCAAAAATCCTAAAGACGTCCCTGGTCTAGGCGATGTAAGCTCAATGTGCGACGTTACAGACCGACTGCGGCAATTTGTCGTTCTTTTTGACCTCAGTAGCAGACGTTCGAGTTCGAAAGAGCAGATAATTCCATCTCGTTCAGTTTAGCCGCCTACTTTGTCTCGTTCAATTTATTGTCCCGCTTCAGTGACCCCAGATGGGAAATATTAAATTATCGTAGGCCTACGGGGGTCTTAAAATTATGTTTTTAAAAACACTGTTTGTTCAATTATAGGCTACCAATCGTATTATTTGGGAAATCTTAACACAACAATAATTAACTTTTAATAACAAGTGGTGGTCAATAACAGGATGTATTTAGGAGATGTGTATTTAGAGAGGCAGTCATCACAGATGACCAACCGCATCGTCAAAACTTTTTATTCGCCTCCAATGATAAAGAAAACTTTATCTCCCTCTTCCCTATCGCAATTTCTGTCCCCTCGGTCCACGATCACAATTTAAATGACCGTCAACAGAGTGTAATGGTTAATGTTAGGCTACTGTTACCCCCGACGCCTATAAATTATAGCCTACAACATATCATGTCACCACCACAGATAACCTCCATGTAAACAATGGGAAATGGAAATTAATTACATTTTAAAAACTAAAACACACAATGCACATGGTCTAACTTTAGCTATGATCCAGCAACAGTATCCACAATAACATATTTTGCCTGATTATGAAGTGTGCACACCCGGGTAGTATCAATATGAATCTGCCCGGTGAATTGCTTGAATCCGGAGATGCTGAAGGTATACTGTAAAATCTTAAGGTTTCCCTCCTTCGTCTTATTGTTTTGGCACCCAAACACGTAACAGAATGATGTTATTTAGCAGCCTTGTTACTGGTTTACACAGAGCATGATTGATTATCTATTATTGCAAGCGAACTTTACTGAATGTATTGTTTGGTTGCAAACCTTAGATAAAAGTTAGCAACATTTTAAAACATTGACTGTTTCGTTAACCAACTTGTAACATAACAAGGGCTAACGTTAGCCAGCTACTTTCTATGTTATATGGAAAACGATTTGATAACTGACCTTTGATAACGTTAACGTAACAAAATCAAAAGTTGTCTAGAGTCGGTGTGTCGACACATAGCTAGCTAGATCTAACGTTATCCCGCTCAAACTACATCTTAGCCGTCCTGCTAACGTTACTGTAACGTTATACATCTGCTTTTGGTAACGTTAGCCCTCCTGCGCTACGTGACCGTGGCCAACCTTACTCCTTTATCACACTTGCCCGTTGCCCCTCGGGGACAATAATCTACTACCAATACGGTTTTATGTCATGTTGTATTTATTTTATGCACAACAATTGCCCCTCAGGGACAATACAGATCTACTACCGATAGTTTTTCTACTAATAAACGATTCTGTATAGCTTTTCCATTTTCTCACTCATCTTGCTTGAAATCATAGCTCGGTGTCACGGGAGACGCACCATCGCTGTGCTTTTATCGTCCTTTTTTCAAAATAATGCAAATTTGGGGATATGGTCTGGTAGGTAGCATGCACCTTAACAATGTTTGGAGGTTGTGGTGTGACAACTCAAATTGCTTATTAATTATATTAAGGACTTTGTAAACGCCTATACACTTCCTGGTAAATCCAGTCTCGAGGTACTATGGTAACAATCTGACTGACAGTTCTCATTGATACGCCTACAAAACGAGGTGAACTTGTAGAATGGGAAATTTGGACACATTCACTTTGATGTTACCTAAAGATAACTGGCATGTGTCACATTCAACTACCATATTACCCCTTTAACTAAGCACAGAGACAGCGCGAAGCAGGAGACCAAATTTTAATCCCTTCAGACCTGAATTTCTTACTCATATTACATGTAGAAATGAGGCCAAAAAACGTTTTTAAAAGCCAACTCTATTATTTTATTGCATGTCCATTGCAGTAGACGTCAGTAGACAACAGGTTGAGGTGATACGGTCGATGCAAAATGTCAGTCCTATACCGTGGATTACCGGCTTTCCTTGTCAAAAGATTGGCAATATGGAAGCGTCAAACAAAGACGACGCAAGGTTTAAATGACAGGAAATACGGAACAGGTGAACACACTGAGTAGAAAACCCAAACACACGAAACGGACAAAGAAAACAAAGAGAAGAGACGCAACACGAGTGCTCCCCAGGGAAGTGGCCAACAAGAGAAGAGCAGAAACCATGACAGAAGACCATTATGTAAATCATACATATGATCATATCATAGAAAAAAAAAACACCAAACATGTGATGTCCATTTCAATGGACGCAGGGTCTGAAGGAGTTAAATCCTGGCCCCAGGATATTGCGTAAAGCCCCAGTGGTGGCTGTTGTAACCTGAGTGGTAAATAATGCACGCAGACTTGTAATCCAGTTTAGGAACTTTACTGAAAGTCTTCAGTAGTTTATCACATGGCTAAAACTCTATCAAACAGCACACTTAACACAGTGGGCGGGGTCACCCTTGGTACCGGTCCTGGAGGTACATGGGCTTCACTGAACAATGGTTCCTAGGTGCAGCATCTTAAATATAGTGGCACAATTTCAATCTATAACAGTGGCCTCTATACCATGCGTTTTTAAGGCTACTTTCACCGTTTTATGTTACTTGTAAACGGTACTGTTCTATTGTCCTTTTTTATCAATAAAAAAAATCTATTACATATATTGTTGGTGCTCTTTACATTTTGGTGGGTTCGCCCTGTGCGGTCTTAAAATGCAGTAGCTATAACGTTATCTGGATTTGATAGCCTAGCTTTCATGCTCAACTTCAGTTTCTTAATGCATTTGATTTATTTTGAGCGATGAGAGGGTGCTTCACACATCGACATAGCTACAAGAGCAACAGAATGGTAAACGCAGCCACAATAACTTTCCACGTTACGTAGGCCTAAAGGTACAATGTCCTATATAGCCTACAATAAACGGGAGCACTCGCTCTTCTTTGCAAACATTTATCGCATAATGCAGTTACTGTGTCATGCAGTTAGACAAAATATAGGGTATTTCTGTACGCCATGTATTGAAGGTGAAACATATAAATGGCTAATCTTTGACCAACCTTTCCCATATTAAAACAAAATTCTTTCCAGTCTAGCGCCCACCACAATGATTACATTCACATAATTAAATAATGATTATTGCATCCACTTGTTTATTTTGCTTAATCCGCCGTCTGTGGTATAGGCAAGCTACACCGGTAGATCCCGAGTCCCAGCCGCTCTCTCAAGCTTTCCGTGAACCAGCCTTGCGCGGCTAGCTAATGTGAGGTCTGACCTAAATTATGAGAAATCGTGATGGAAATGGCCACTGAAAATTGTACGTTAGCCTATTTTGTAAGTATAGTCTCCCCGGAATGTCCATGTTGGACTGATAGAATGGATTATGGTGAACTTGTGTCTACGTTAGATAGATTAATGTTGAAGTCTTCGTAGGCTAAATCAGATAAATGTTGAAATCAGATAAATGAGCTGCGAATAGTTACTAAAAATATTTAATAGCCATCTCGTTAACTAGCATTATTAACAAACTTTGATTAACGTTGCCGTTATGCTGTTCGAAGCTATATTTGAACAAAGCAGGCTTATTAGCCAACAAGCTAGCCTATATGATAGGCCGTCATATGCATCGTTGAGATTTAGGTTGACAAATATGTCAATTTAATTCAATTTATCCCTAATTTAGCCAGTTTTACCAGGATATAGCCTAGCTACATCCTAGGATTAACGTTATATGGTCGTTTTTCATCCAGCGGGGCAATGTCAGTAAAGCTGGCGGATTGCGTCTGGTATGTTAACAGTGGGTGGGTCTGCGAGCGGAGTGAAGCTGGCGCCCAGTGCACCAGCGAATGTTACTCCAGCTAACTCGTCCGCTGACCCGCTAGCCTCTTGCTATCTGGGCGGTTTTTCACGACACGGGACGGCATTTCATCAACTTTTCAACATGTTCACTGGGGTAGGTTACTAGTATTGTAACACATCTTGAGATGTGAAGTCTGTCCTTAGAAATATTACATATGTGAAAGCATTTGAAAACCATTTCATTATTATGCACAAGATAACTGGCATGCAAACTTGATAACTGTTAGCTAATCAGCTACAGTCAGCTCCTTGCAAGCTAACCACCATAGTTCAGTGGAGATGAGATTTAATTAGAGGCGAAAATACGAATAGGCCTCCTCGCGTGATTGTACTGTGACGTAACTAGAATTACCACGTGACCATGTTCCAAATTTCATTGGTTTGTTCTTAACCAATCAGAGTTCAGTGCGCCTACTCAACACTCACTGATGAGTTTTTTTAAATCATGCCTCTCTCTTTTCTGTGTAGCCTAAAACAATTTTGGACCCTGGAAAAATGTTAAATGTGATTGCCTGCTTCTATTGATTACCATATTGTGAACTTTTGATACCTAGATTGCGCTGGGGCAACTCTGTTGACTTTCACAACGCTTCATTGGAAATACATGGCAGAGCTCATCGGTAATACTACCGGGCCATGGCGGCAATCTTGCGGTGGTGCCATTGCGGAAGAACAAAATTTAATAGGGTTGAATGGAACAATGTGACCACGTTTCCTTTCTACTTCTTATATAGTTCTGTGGCATCAATGCACACTTGAAATTCTGGGTCTTGTCAAGTACGGAAGTCCACATCCGGGGATTTTAGAATATACTTGATTTTTGCATACTTGCGGTTCGGAACGCACTAATGACAAACAAAACGGTGCTATGCGCACTGACTAGAGTGCAAGTATGCATAATGGAACACAGCCATTAAGAAACACCCATAATCACGGGCGATGCGTGCTTAACGTGTGTGACAGAATTGTGGAGAATGCGCATGTGATTTACAGAATTATTGACCATTAGATGCTTTCGACACGCCCTCTTATCCGGTCTGCAGATACTGATACTTGAAGGCTTCGGATGCATCCCAATAATTGAAAAATGCACCCTGCCTTCCTTCACTACCACCCCCTCTACTCCGTGCCCCGGAAAAGGGTCTGCGTTTTAATCTAATGTTGATGATTACATCTTAATTACGCATTAATTGTTGCATATTAATTAATGTCTCGACGCAAACTGCAATGTCAGGTACATTGTATACTCTACATTTAAATACTTGAACTCAAAACATTCTGGCAGTTTTGCATACTTCCTGGTAGGAGAGGAGTGGTAGTGGGGGAGTGGAGGAAAGGACGTGGGTAGTGAAGAATATTGGGACGCACCCTTTGGAGACACTTCTTTGAAGTATGCTTTTGATTGGATAATGTGTTTGAATAACAGAATTATCGACCAATAGAAATGTGCTTATGGCACGCCTCCTTTGCTTTCGACACCCCCTTTTTTTCAACACGCCTCGTATTCCGGCCTGCAGATACTCCCAACGAGAGAGTTGGTGGAGGATCATTGAATGGTTGTCGCGCGTTTTTTGAGAATTTTTTCTTTGCTGTTTGTTTGTTTTGTTTGTTTTGTTTTGGTGGAAATAAGAATTAGAGAAGCACTTGCGCATCCTGGCTTGGGATTTCCGGCCGGGGTTAGCAGTGTAGAAATAAAAATAAGAATAGGAAAAGCTATAGTGCACTGGTGGTTTGGCATAATCTGATTTGTGACTGGATCGGAATGGCAAGTATTAGCGATATTTCGGATGAGGAAGGAATGGAGAAAGACGGGGTGCGAATGGTGGATAAAGGAGGAGGGAGGAAAAGAAAGGGTAAAGGAGATAAACGGGAACGGACATTGGAAGAGGGTGAGGTGTGCAACTATGGAATTATTTCATCCATCTGGCAAATATGTCTTCTCTAAAAAATTACAAAAAAAGTTTGAAGGAACATTTGATAATGGCATTATAAACTCCTGTATTATAATGTATCTTCTATAATTAATGTTTTGTATTTTAACCTGTACTCTTTCTCTCCTGCACACACACACACACATACACACGCACACGCACACATGCACACACACACTCACACACACACACACACACATCAGTCACATCCTACCTATACTTCTTTGATTATGTAATGCATATTTTTTGTTTATTTAGGTGGAGGTTCCCTATAAGCCCCTTGGGCTTTTTTTACCTCTCCCTGCACAGTATCTTTTGTATGGTACAGTTGTCATTGCTGTGTATATTTTATTGTCTTGCTTTTTACTGTGCGAATAAAGAATAAAAAAATTAATAAAATTTTAAAAAAGTCGAAGTGTAAAGAAAAAGGTTGTGGTGGAAGAGTTTAAAGTTATCATTAAGTTTAAGGAAGGGAAGGAGATAGCGTCGGTTAGTCCAATGGCTTTAACAAAGGGATTGAGGAAGGATATTGGGGAAATAGAAATGGCGAAGGTATTACGTGATGGCAGTTTGTTGGTAAAATGCAAAAATGTTGAACAGAGAGATAAAGCAATGAGTTTACGGACAGTGTGTAAAAAAGAAATAGCGGAAAAAAAGATAGTTGGTGAGAGGAGAGGAGTAAGGGGAGTGATAGCAGGAGTCCCCGTTGGAGAAAACCTGCAAGAAATGATGAAACTAATAAAAGGAGGAACAATCACAGAAATTAGACGGCTCCAGGCATTTAGAAACGGGGAAAAAGTTGACAGTGAATCAGTGCTGCTATATTTCGACAGTGAGGTACTTCCTTGGAAAGTGATGATAGGGTTCATGAGTTTTAGTGTAAGAGAATATGTTCCTCCTCCGGTCAGATGCTACAAATGTCAGAGGTATGGACATATTGCTAGTGTATGCAAAGGAAAACAAAGATGCGGAAGGTGTGGAGGAGAACATGCGTATGGAGAATGTGGTAGTAATGTTGCAGTTAAATGTTGTAATTGTGGAGGAAACCATACAGCAGCTTATGGTGGGTGTATAGTGAGGAAGAAGGAGGTGGAGATTCAACAAGTAAAGACAGAACGGAAAATATCATATGCAGAGGCCGTAAGGATGCATAAAAACGAAGGAAGAGAGGAAGGAGCTAAACAAAACATGACTGAAGCAAGAGTAGGATCGGAAACGGTACAGGAACATAAATGCAACTCAGGAATACCAATGGACAAGTTAGTGCTGTTTATAACCTATGCCATCAATTGTACAGAGCAAGTACATTCCAAGACAGAAAAAATCAAAATTATAGCTAAGGCAGCAGCTAAGTATCTAAATATGACCAAGTTATCATGGGAAAAGATACAAGCAGAGCTTAGTCAAGGAGAAGTAGGGGCAACTTCTCAGGATATATCTTAATGTTAATACTGCAATGGAACGCCAGAAGTCTGATAGCAAATGGACAGGAATTTAAAGGCTATATTGACAAGTTACAAAGAAAACCAGATGTCATATGCATTCAAGAAACATGGCTCAAACCAACACTGGATTTTTTCATTATTAAAGGATATGCTACCATACGCAAAGATAGAGGCGATGGAAATGGAGGAGGGTGTGCAATATTCATTAAAGAAGGAATAAACTATAGACGGTTAAGGACGATGCAAGAATTGGAATTAGTCGCTATTGAAATATGGATCAAGAAAGAGAGATGGAAGATAATTAATTTTTATAACCCGTAAGGTTAAAAGGTTAGAGAAAGGAAGACTAGAGACAGTATTAGAAAGTTGGGGAGGTAATGTTGTTTGGTGTGGAGATTTCAATGCACACAGCACAATATGGGGTGAACAAGATGATGCAAATGGAGAAATTTTAGAGGAGTTAATGGATGAAAAGGAGTTGGTGTGTTTGAATGATGGATCAGGCACAAGGGTGAATTTAGCAAAGGGTACAGAATCTGCAATAGATCTCACTTTGGTATCACAGTCTATGGCTGGAAAAACTAGTTGGGAAGTGGATAAAGGAAGCACTATAGGCAGTGATCACTACCCAATATTAATAGACATAGGAGTAGAAAGGGAAATAGAGCAGGATGAGAGAGATGGGAGATGGAAATTTGAAGTAGCAGATTGGGGCAGGTATAGAATGATAACTGAAGGGAAATTAAAGGAGGTAAATATAGATCAGGACATTGATATCCTAAATGCAGAAATAAGCAGTATTATTCTAGAAGCAGCAAAAGAATCAATACCAAAAATAAAAGGTAGTAAAATGAAAAAGATAGTTCCATGGTGGACGGAAGAGTGCACCACAGCAATTAAAAATCGAAATAAGGCATTTAAAGTCTTGAAGAAGACGCATAACTTTCAGAATCTAATTGAGTATAAAAGAAAACAGGCAATAGTTAGGAAAATAGTAAAGACAGTTAAAAGAGATTTTTGGAGGAAGTATTGTGATTCGCTAGGCAGGACTACGCCATTAGACCGAGTATGGGGTATGATTAAGAAGATGTCCGGTAACAGGAGAGAATATGGGTATCCTATAATGAAAGATGGGGAAAGTGTAATAATATAAGGTAAGGATAAAGCAGAACTGTTGGCAAAGAACTTTGTTAAGGTACATAGCACTGCAAATTTGAGTGACGAGGAAAAGAGACAGAGAGAGAGAACAATAGCAAGAAACATAGAAATAGTGCAGGATGAGAATGAATATGGAAGCCTAATAAATATGATGTTTACAATAACAGAACTAAACAATGCACTAAACAAAGCTGGGAAAACAACACCAGGGAAAGACCAAGTAAGCTATTGCATGTTAAACAACTTAAGTGATGTGAGTAAGAGAGTATTATTAAGAGTGTATAATAAGGTATGGGAAGTGGGATGTCTACCTACTCAGTGGAAAGAAGCAGTTATTGTCCCCATATGTAAGCCAGGTAAGGACCCAAGTCTAGCAGAAAGTTATAGACCGATTGCTTTGACTTCACATATCGGGAAAACTATGGAAAAAATGATAAATGAAAGATTACAGTATCAAATAGAGACAAAGAAACTAATAAAGAATTACCAAAGTGGATTTAGAAAAGGAAGAAACACAATTGACCCAGCTGTATGTCTAGAAAATGAGATTAGGAAAGCTCAAGTTAACAAAGAAAGTGTAGTTGCTATATTTTTTGATGTTGAGAAGGCGTATGACATGATGTGGAAACAAGGGTTAATGATCAAGTTGTGTCAAATGGGAATAAGGGGGAGAATGTATAGGTGGATTAAAGACTTCTTAACTGATAGATCAATATCAGTAAGAATAGGAAAATAATTTAGCACCAAGTATATAGTGGAGAATGGGACTCCTCAAGGAAGTGTAATTAGTCCAGTTCTGTTTTCAGTCATGATAAATGACATATTTAGTAGTGTAGATAGCTCTATTGGTGTTGCATTATTCGCGGATGATGGGATTATGTGGAAAAGGGGAAGGAATATAGATTTCATTGTTAGGAAGGTACAAGAGGCCATAAGAAAAGTAGAGACATGGGCACAGGAGTGGGGGTTTAGATTTTCAGTGGCGAAAACAAAGGCAGCTTTTTTCACAAAAAGGAAAATCCAGGAACAGATTAAACTTAAACTTTATGGAGAAAGTGTAGAACGAGTAGAATGTTTCAAGTATTTAGGTATCTGGTTCGACAAGAGGCTTACTTGGGCAATTCATATTGGGAAAATAGTGGAAAAATGTAAAAAAGTATTGAATATTGTTAGATGTTTGAGGGGTAGAGAGTGGGGAGCAAGTAGGATTTCTTTGAAGACCTTATATATTGGTTTGGTCAGGGCTGCTATAGACTATGGCTCCATAGTCTATCAGTCTGCATCAAATACTTTGTTAAAGAAGTTGGATGTGATTCAATATCAGGCCTTGAGACTCTGCTGTGGTGCTATAAAAACAACTCCAGTATCAGCCTTGCAGGTGGAAATGAATGAAATGCCCTTGGAAAGCCGAAGAATTCAGTTAGCACTAACATATTGGGCAAACCTAAAGGGTCATGAGGAGAATCATCCTACTCAGACAGTATTACAGCCCTGTCAAGAGAAAGAAAAACGACAATTCAAGCGCTTTGGTTGGACAATAGGAGACATAGTTAATGGACTATGGGATAGGGGATATAATTTTAAGCCCCACTGTACTGTTCTCTGTTGTCCCATCTTGGTTGTTTGAGGAGGTTATGGTTGACCTACACCTGCTGGAATTGAGTAGGAAGAAAGAAGAGGAAAAGCTGGATAACAGTCAAGTCAACAGATATATAGAAGGACGTTATGCTGACCATATTAAAATATATACTGATGCTTCAAAAACAACCAGTAATAGAGTAGGGGTTGCATTCATAAGTCCAGAGTTAAATGTAATGATGAGTAAGAGAGTGAATAATAACTTGTCAGTATTTACAGGGGAATTGTTGGCTATTCTCTTAGCACTCAGTTGGACAGAAACAGTCAAACCAAACAAAGTTTTAATATGTTCGGACTCCAGTAGTGCATTAATTAGTATCAAGGGGGTACAATCAGAAGCACGACAAGATATTGTGCTGGAAATATCACAAACAATTTTCAGAATTGGCAAAGCAGGAACAACTGTGGAATTCATATGGATTCCAGCACACATAGGGGTGGAGGGGAATGAATTGGCAGATAAATATGCAAAAGATGCAACTAATAAACTAGAAATAAATATGGTAGTAAGTTATAGTAAGGCTGAAGTTAAAAGCATAATCAAAGGAGAGATTAAAAAGAAATGGCAGGAAGAGTGGAATAGAGAAGCTAAAGGTAGATATTATTACAGCATCCAAAAGAAAGTAGGAAAAATGAGAGAGGCTAGCAGAACAAAAAAAGAAGAAGATATCATCTCAAGGATGAGATTTGGGCACACTGGCCTTAACAGTACACTGGTGATCATTGGTAAATATACAGGAAACGGTACAACATGTAGTCATTGATTGTCCTTACTACCAACAGGAAAGACAGAGTCTCAAGAGCAGACTGGAAAAAGATCGCATCAAGCTAGAGTTAAAATAACTATTACAACTGAATTCAGGGCATGTGGGGTACAGGGCTTTATTTGTATTTTTGGAGGAGACCGGACTTAATATAAGAATATAGTTAGAAGACCATTCTGATCCACACTCCATTTCAGAAGGTGGCGGTAATGCACCTATAAGCTGTTTCAAACCACCATAAAATAACAGAAGAAGAAGATACTCCCAACTCTGAAAAAGCGCACTTCGGGGTTGCCAGACTGGGGGATTTTACCCTAAATGCAGGGTTGGGGAATTTTTAAAGAAAAAATGTATGGGAGTCAATGATAGGTGGGGGATTTTAAGAGGAGTATGGGAAGAAATTGTGAGAAAAGTGTGTGGGACTCAATTTAAGATGGGGGATTTTCTGAATTTCTTTGGGGGTGTGAATTAATTCAAGCATCTGGCAACACTTGGACAGGAGCAGCGCCATTTCGCATTTCCAGTGGAAGACCTCGCTCGGTCAGGCAGAGTACGGAAACGCGCCGTTGGTATAAACAAGGTAACCTCATTTCATTAGACTATAAAAAAAGAAAATTGTACAATTTAATTAATTACATTAATGTTAGTGTTTCTGTCTTGATTTACTCCCGTCCAGATTTAACGTGAATGCACACTTAACGTTTAGGATGATGTTCACTGGGGCGGGTTAACTTAGGGCGGCCATTTGTTTCCTTTTGGTTTGAATAATGTTATCGCGAACTAGCACGCCTAGCTCTTTAGTTAACTCATTAAACCAGGAGGTCGTTTTTTAAATTTTAAATCGCGAACCAGCGGACTTTGTTTGTTTAAACTTGTTTAGCTAACTTAGTTTGTTTTGTTTAAACTCGCTAAACGTTAAACAACACGCTTAGTTTGTTTTGTTCAAACTCGCTAACCAGCAGGCTAGTTTTGTTTTGTTTAAACTCGCTAACTAAACAGGCTTCCTTAACCAAACCTTCACCGGCCTTCATGCTCGCCTGCCCAGGCTAAATTAAAATGCCTTTTTTGCTTTGAGTGAAGGGGTGTGTGCTGGTTAAATTGATCCATGGTTAACGTTAGCCTGATTAATGTTAACCCAGCATGCAGAAGGCTAGTTGGCTAACGAGCTAAGCTACTCAGCAACCGGGTTCACGGAAAAAAACAGCAAAATTTAAACCTATTTGCAACTGTAAATAAAAAACATGCTAAATATCGTTAACACCCTGTACCTAGTTTTGTAGAAAAGTGTCCTTGTTATCCTCCTGAGGGCTATTTTCTTCACTATTAACACTTATGTTCAATATGCCTGGACGTGCGCCAGCTAACGTTAATAATTTAGCATTAACCAGAGACCCGTCCTTAGACGAGAAGAGACTGGTAATCTCTAACGTTATCTCCCGCCGTTCATTTATTTATGCTCCATTGAAGTACATTATATCTCAAAAAATGGCCTCATGGTTACAACATATCATTGCAATTAATGGTTTAAACACTTGACAATTTACACTCCAGAAAGTATATGTTTGTACTGTGTTGTCAAGTTTACTTTTAGACAATGTACAGGTTTTTTAAATGTTCGCTGCTGCTGCTACAGATTTCTCTACAATTCACAAACACACTGTACCTAGTTTTATATGTTTTATGTAGGGCCACACAGGTTTCTATAGAAATTCAAATAATCAAAATAAATAAATGCATCAATTAATACATAATAATAATAATACATTTTATTCATGCTGTGCTTTTCATAGACCCAAAGCACTGGATGCAGACAATTGTTCAAACATACCCTGTAGTGTAGTAATGACAACACTTGTGAATCTCTGATTATTTCCACTATAAATGATTGTCCTTTCAGTTTTATGTGGCACATGGGCTACAGTTTCATTGCAGGGCTCAAAATCAACTTTTTTTATTTGGTAGCACTGGTGCTCCCAACTTCAAAAAGTTAGGAGCACCAGCAAAAATTTAGGAGCACCAACAATATGTGTAATAGATTTTTTTTATTGATAAAAAAAGGACAATATAACAGTACGGTTTACAAGTAGCATAAAGCGGTGAAAGTTTTTTAAACGCATAGTAGGTCACCACTGGGGCAATACGCAATATCCTGGGGCCAGGATTAAAAATTTGGTCTCCTGCTTTGCGCTGTCTCTGTGCTTAGTTAAGTTCTTCCGCCACTCTCTCCGAAAAGTATACACCATCCACATCACCAACACCAACCGTTTCAGCAGCCACAGCAACTACATCAGTTACGTTTTTAGTAACACTAACGTTACCAAAAAAAAAAGCCATAATCGTTCGCTTCATCTTTTTAGCTTTCGATAATGCTAGCTAACATTATTTAGTAAGATCAACGGTAGCAAATGGTAAATTGGACTAGCGCGCTAACGTTAGCAAAATTACTAACGTTTTTAAGTTAACGTTTGCTAGCTGGCTAGCTAGTCCTGGCACGGTTAACGACCTTTATTAGCTAGCTAACGTTAGCTAGATACTTTCTGGTCTGCCTTCTGTTCTGTGCAGTGGAACATCAACATGGACAAAACATGGATTTAACATAAAAAATCTAGATTGTACACTACTGTCACACAACATGCAGAATCCAATGAACACGTAAGTGCACTGGTAAAGCTTAATTTTTGGGTATGAATTTGTGTATGTTATTGACGAGGGGGAAAGGCGTTCAGGCATAAAACAACATGGACCGTAAAAAAATCAAATGATGAAACCGTAAGACAAAATAGGGCTGTGCTTTAAGTGCATTGACGTTACTTGGCCAGCAGGAGTTAACGTTAGCCTTCATAAGGCAGGTGGATGAACGAGGCAGTTCACAGGTAATGTAATGCAGTTTGTTTGTTGTGTGTGATGGCCAGCTATAATGTTTTGCTTGTCTCTCTCTTACCCTGCGTTCTCACATCCAGCAACTTCAGTCGCCGGAAGTCCATTCATTCTCTATGAAGCTGAGCGACGGTCAGCGACCTGAGCGACTAGGAAACTGAGCGACCAAAATCGGCCGATAAATGTTGCCCGCAATTCAACTTTTTCGCCGATATCGGCCGTAACAGCCAATCAGAGTTCCGCGCTTTATATTTCTCCAACCGATATGAAACCATTTCGTGAATAATTGTTCCGCCCTATTTCACTCAAATTGCAGCAATTTCTCGCTGTGACGCTGCATTCTCACAGCGAGCAACTGGTCGCTGAGTCGGTCAATTCTACGAGGCTGGGGGCGGGGCAAGAGCTTCCCGTTGTGTCATCCAAGTCAGTTCGTGCAGCTACAATTATTTGATAAAGAGAAAGGCAGAAGCCTACGTAGAACAAAGACATATTTGCGATGCATCCTATTCTTTATAGTTATGTCATGACACTGATAATTATGTGTTCTCGCTAGCTAGCGATAGGCTAGCCTATATCTATCTTCGTCGCGAGCTCGCGATTTTTATCTATCTAGATACATAGATAGATTTATGTATAAAACTCAACATGTAGTTTGGGCTCAATGTGATATTGGTAGAACAGCTACATATATCCTTTAAGGTTATGTTATACATTGAACAGGACGTTTTAAGCTTGGACCATTATTATTAGCTGCTCTTCAATTGCTGCAATTTGAGTGAAATAGGGCGGAACAATTATTCACGAAATGGTTTCGTATCGGTTGGAGAAATATAAAGCGCGGAACTCTGATTGGCTGTTACGGCCGATATCGGCGAAAAAGTTGAATTGCGGGCAACATTTATCGGCCGATTTTGGTCGCTCAGTTTCCTAGTCGCTCAGGTCGCTGACCGTCGCTCAGCTTCATAGAGAATTAATGGACTTCCGGCGACTGGGCGACCGAAGTTGCTGGATGTGAGAACGCAGCGTTACCCTGTGTTCACACAGCGAGCGACTGGTCGCTGAGTCGGTCAATTCTACTAGGCTGGGGGCGGGGCAAGAGCTTCCCGTTGTGTCATCCAAGTCAGTTTGTGCTGCTACAATTTTTTGATACAGATAAACAACGGCAGTAGCCTACGTATAACAAAGACATATTTGCGAAGCATCCAGGCTGGTAGATCCAATATGATATTGGAACCCTAGTGCTTTAACAGCCTACACATAACACACACAACTAAACGGCATTCCTGACAATACAGTAGGCTCTAGAAGTGTCATGACGTTACATTAGCCTACCTGTCAACAGTAAATCATACCTTTTCGCCGTTTTGGCTTCCAATAGCCTAGCCTACATAATATGCTAACGTTAGCTAAACATAACATTTATCTAGTGTTGTGTGAACGTTTAATTCACACAATAAAATAACAAAGACCTTACCATCGTTACCAAGGGCACTCGCAATTGCCCTCCAAGCGTCAATTTTTAGGCGCTTATCCCGGTATTCCTTTTGGAATACATTAAACAGGACGGGGTAGGCTTGGATCATTAATATTAGCTGCTCCTCCATTGCTGCAATTTGAGTGAAATCGGGCGGAACAATTATTCACGAAATGGTTTCGTATCGGTTGGAGAAATATGAAGCGCGGAACTCTGATTGGCTGTTACGGCCGATGGTCGCTCAAAAGTTAAGTTTCGGGCAGCATTTATCGGCCGATTTTGGTCGCTCAGTTTTCTAGTCGCTCATTACATTACTTTACATTATAGGCATTTAGCAGACGCTCTTATCCAGAGCGACTTACACAGCATTTCTTTTGCATTTATACATAGTATCCATTAATACAGCTGGATATATACTGAAGCAATGCAGGTGAAGTACCTTGCTCAAGGGTACAACGGCAGTGTCCGACCTGGGAATCGAACCTGCAACCTTTCGGTTACAAACCTAGTTCCTTAACCATTATACCACACTGCTGCCCTATGAAGCTCGCTGAGAATGAATGAATGGACTTCCGGCGACTGGGCGACCGAAGTTGCTGGATGTGTGAACGCAGGGTTAGAGTCATCGACTGTGTTTAACAATGAGATGATTTTAGTTAAAACGCGAGGTTGCTCCTTTTTTTGTTTGGCAAATTGACGAAACGACCGACACCAATTGTCACTTGCATTGCGATACGTTGATGGAAGTGGGCACGTTAAGGAGATAATTCCGTTTCTTTCCGAATTGGCCCCTCTGTTTTACGAATCATGTCCACCATTCTGATTGGTAATATCGTAATTATTTGTTACATTTTTTTTTTCGAACCCCGGGAACCGCTCCATTCTGTTTCACAATGGAGTCTATTGGAGCATATTATAACGTTACAGGTTCAATTTACCTCAAACAAGTCCAGTTTATATTAACCTCTAATTTGGAAGTGAAAACAAGTGTCAAAGTTTTCTATTAAACCGAAATTAAAATTCAAATATATTCAGTTGAACTTGCAGAATTGACATAACGCTATCGTACTTGCCTATTCTGTGCTCACTAAATGTGTGTTTCACTTTATAGGCTAACATTCCAATCGAAAACGTGTTGCAATGCTGAGGATATTGAGTCTCTATTGATCAATAGCACAATCACCCCTCCATTCACAGCTATTTAGTTTTCTTTGTCTCATTTAATGTATTTTGATGTTAGATCATGATATCAATAGAAAATAATGAAATATAGTAATTTTAGATGCTGTAAACTGCATTTTGTAATTACAAAATTGTAAGCGAACGTGGACGTAATCACGCAATTACGAAACTTACTTATTATGCAATAAAAATGCCCTGAAATCTACTGAGTCCACCCCAGTTATGTGTACTCAGATTACATTACATTACTGTTAATATGTTGATCTATATTTTGCTAAAGTACTCCAGGAGTGCCGTATTATTATGTTGAATATCAAAGGCGCAATACTACAACATGTGAGCAGTAACGCTTGTTTATGTAACGAGTTACATGCATCATTTAGTTTGTTTCAGTAGAAAGAGTATCTATTTATAGGTTATATGAACAAATTTCAAAGCATTCTATTGCGTAGCGTACGAGATATTAAATTAAGAATAAACTACTCTAGCAAATGGAGGGGTGATTGTGCTACACATCATTGTTCTGCCATTTATTCTACAGCCAATTGCTGAAAGTAAGCTATTTAAAGTGCATACTTTGACTTACAATAAATATTTTCCCATTATGGAAATTGTTTACCTGTGTAGTCTTTCCTTTTATATCAGATATCTATTTCAAAGATATGTCAGGTGTGTCAAAAAAGAACAGCAGCTTGGCTCATGTGTGCTGCAAGGAAACCCAAGTCCCCATACTTCTGGTAGTACAAAAGTATGGAAATTATTTACATACACACAATTCACCACTGCTCGTGCTTTTATTGGTTGATGGTTTGGTCAAAGGCCTTTATCAAAACATTTACAGTAAATGCCTGATTACTATTGGTTGTAGTAAAATAAATTATATAGGTTTGCAATAGCACTTCCAAAATCTCTGGCTGTATCTGCTACCAAGCAGTAATTTGAGATGCATTTCAAGTAGGCTATAAATAGTTACTGTTGTATGAAAACTCAACAAATAAACAGATACATACGTAGCATTAAGGTAAAACAAAAGTTGGTTCCTTTTTTGCAGTGGCAATGTAATTCCATTACTTTTTAAATTATGTTTTATTTGACTTTTAAGGACCTGGCTATTATATTTCATTTGTTGCAGAACTAATGGAAGAATTAAGTTGTATCCTCCCCCCAAAAGTCACTAAAACTAACCATTTTAGAGTGATTGCACCAAACATTTTCTTCCGTCGGGAGCATGCCCCTGGACCCCTTACTTAAAGCTCGTCTTGCCTTCTCAGTTTTGCAACCCACCAGCCGCCACTGGTGTAGGGTATCAAACTCAGTAATTCTGCTTCAGCTAACCTTAGGATGAGAGGAGAGGAAAAACCTTATTGGTATGGAATCTATTAGATGCACCAATCTGGATTTTGGGGGCGATACCAATCGCCGATATTCTGCCAGCCATATCCACTTCATATCATCAATTAATATATATATAACTGATATTGCAACATTAACTGTCACAGCCATGTGTATGTTACGTGGTTGTTCTTATAATACATTTTTTTTAAATTTTCACAACCTGCTTGTGTGTTTTGTAAATAGCCGCATAATAGGCCTACCAAAACCGTGATATTTGTGCAGAAGGTTATCTACTGTGAAAATCTCACACAGTGACACCCCTAATCCATTCTATTGAATAGAACATAAATGTTGATAAATGGCATGAATGTTCAATGTTCTTGTTTTTTATAAATCATATGTAGCTATGTAGATGCGAATAAAAACGTTCTGCACAGATTGAAATGCTTTTGCACCAGCCTATTACACTGACAAGTCAATTAGGCTACGGTTCAGCAAATATTTCTATTTTGGAGATCACTGCAGACAAAATTTCACCTTTAGGTTAATGACCAAAGATAAAATATCTAGAAGTATATTAAAACTTACTGAGTTATTATAAGCCATTTAAAGATTGTTTGAAATCAAGTGCAAACTTCTCTGGCCGCACCCATCTCCGCCCCCGTATATACAGTAGGTCTGCCCTTGACATCGCAGTCTCCTGTTTAAGTTCATTGTCAACGTTTATTGTCCGTTTTAAGACTTTTCAAGCGGCAAGTAGCTCAAAAAATTATCAAATGACAACTGTTTATTAACAGGCGGGCCTTAACAATTCGCCTTTATTTTAAAGAAAAAGTCTCGCTAGGCACATTGCACAGAAAAATGCACTTAACAAATAGGCTAAAATGTTAGGATCCCAAAAAATTATAAGACTGAACTGGAGCGTGTGGGTCATAAAATCCAAGCTTGCACGACTTTGATCATGTTTCGGCCATTATCTCTCACTATGACGTGCACTTTCTTTCAGAATATTCTACCATTGGAACATATTTGCGAATGCTGTTGCCAGAGCGTCAGCAGTATGGGAGCAGGAGAATTCTTGGTGATGCAGGACCGCTTTATGAAGTATAAAGCCTGCATCTATCCAATGCGCTGTCATGCTTAACATGGACATGGGGTTCACGTCTGAACTCCAAATGTCACTGGTAAAGCTGACCTTAGTGACGCTGTCATCTGCCAGGAGGCTGTGTATGTGCGCCTCGACTGATTGATACAGCTCGTGCAGAAAACATCTGCAAAATACCTCTGACTCGCGATAGTATATTGGGGTGCGATATACGTCGGAAACCTAGGTCCTCAACAACACTGAAAGGGTGATCATCAAGCCCTGTGGATACCATCACTTTGCGTGTGATTTCTTTCGCAATCTGACTCGCTACTATATGTGTGGCTTCTTTCTAAATAAGCCTAGCTTGTAACCTACCAAAGGTTCCCAGATGTTATGCATTTGCCCATTTAAATTTTTGTTCAAGTAAATGATGCATTATTCTTTGTTGTGTGGGAAATGTGTAACACATGAAACTCTAAATTCTTTTTTCAGTTTCACGCACACACTTGTGAAGTAACACTTTTTTAGAAAATTGAGGCCAGTTGAAATGGGAGGTAATGACAACTTTTTTTTTATACCTTGCATGCTGAAAATGTTATTATTATTATTTTTTGCTTAAAGTCCTCAGTGCTGGCCTGGTCCTGCTTGAAGTAGCACTGCCAGCCTGCTTTCTGTGGGACAGCTGCTGCTTTAGGACCTTTCAGCAAGAGGTTCTCACTTCTGTGAGGGAACTGCATGTTGTTGAGTAAAATAAACCAAAAGGTGCTTTTGAGTATCCCTTAAGTCTAGTTAAAATGCTTATTACTTTATGCAGTGCCGAAGTGTGTGGGGAAGCTAAATATTGGGATTCGCACTGTTGTGCTTTTCTTTTCTGCCAATAAACCCCCCCCCCCCCCCCCATCTGTTTCTCCAGACCCTGCCATGCACAGAGACTGCCCTCTGGACTGCAAGGTGTACGTGGGGAATTTGGGAAATAATGGGAATAAGACGGAGCTGGAGCGGTCGTTCGGGTATTATGGACCCCTGCGGAGCGTGTGGGTGGCCAGGAACCCCCCCGGCTTCGCCTTCGTTGAGTTTGAAGACCCACGAGACGCGACGGACGCCGTGAGAGAGCTGGATGGGAGGTAAAGGCACAGCCCTGGCAGGAAAGAGCTGGAAGCGGGCTGTCGGTATTCCCGCCAACAAGGCTGGAGTGAGCCTTGAGAAAAAATGTGCAAATCAATGGCAGCAGATACTGGACACATTAATGTAAATGTGTTTAAATGAGTGTTCTTGAGAGTACTCAGACTGCAAGCATTCGTCACTGCACAGCTTACCCGATGACGCAAGCTTTTTTAGTATCCCTACTTATAAACCAGACGTCCTGGACATAGATTTGCGCATAGTCATTGCACTTGATGGACAGAACAAACGTCACGCACCATTCTGCCTGTCTGAAAACAAATGTATCTTTTCCTGAGGATAGAGGGTTTGGTTTGTCAGGTGACTGATAGTCTGTCAGTCTCATATTCAGTCTGAAAAAAAGTCTATCAGTACATCCTATTTAGGTGTGTATAAAAAGTTTGCCTTCCTTGATGGAAGGAAGGCATGTGTAGGCAAGTGCTTATGTGAGTGGCATGTGCTATGTGTGTCATGATTCAGTATAGGGTCAACAAAAGTAATGAATTATTTATGTATGATTGAATTTCTAGTCCCATAAATTGCTTGAAAACCTGTTACTGATTTAGTGAGCGAGGAAGTTTAAGCCATTTGAAGACAATATTTTTCTGGCCAGTCTTTGCAGCCAGGTCAATGGTTTTAGCTTTTTATGTTATTGTTTAAATACACAGTCAACACTGGGAACAGCTCAGCCAACTGAAGTCAGCCCTACCTGTTGATGTAATAGCCCGTTTTGTGCCAAGATGGAATCTCAGCACTGGCACGATCCGGATTACAGTCACAGCACTGACACTCTGGATTTCCGTCAGTCAGCAGTGACAGTCAGTATTACAGCCACATTCAGCACTGACACGATCAGGATTACAGCCACAGTCAGCACTGACGCGGTCAGGATTACAGCCACAGTCAGCACTGACGCGGTCAGGATTACAGCCACAGTCAGCACTGACGCGATCAGGATTACAGCCACAGTCAGCACTGATGCGATCAGGATTACAGCCACAGTCAGCACTGACGCGGTCAGGATTACAGCCACAGTCAGCACTGACGCGATCAGGATTACAGCCACAGTCAGCACTGACGCGGTCAGGATTACAGCCACAGTCAGGATTACAGCCACAGTCAGCACTGACCCTTCCAATTAAGTTTGTTAGCCGACGTTAGGGCCGAAACATACCTCACACTAATACGTGAACGTGGACGCTTCGAGCTATGGAACAGTTTTTCTTTTACCATGACTTTTGTGAAAGGTAAACTGGAGGAAAGCACAGATATAACAAGAAAGTTGTTCACCGTTGTTACCGACTATAGCGTCCCTTACTGCAACGCTGTGGTTTGTCTTTCACAAATATCATGGCAAAATAAAAACTTTGCGTATTTTCATATTTTACTTATGCAAACTATTTAGGCTGTATGTCTTTCTTTCAGCTAGAATGTGTTTGCGTCTAGCCTATTGTGCATGTGTGTCTCCATATATACTTGGTTAATTCATTTACATGCTTCTTCATGATCCATAGCTCAGGTGGTGCTGTTCATTGTATTTCATTAGACATTAAATACAGCTCATCTACAAACTTTTTTAATGTAATTGCGGGGTATCGGTAATAGGAGAAATGTTCTCATTCTCCTCAGTAGAGGGTGTTATGATTACACGATGGCTCATGGTTTTAGTTTCATCGGCTTAGTTTTTAGCTTGTTGGTTTTCTATTTCAGGCTATTTTGTAGGTTACAATTTGCCGTGCGTAGGCTAATTCACGATCTGTAGCCTTTTTAAAAAATTATTATTATATTACTAATATTATTGCCCATTTATTTATTCATCCAAATCCTTGAAGAATGCAAGTGTTATGTTGCACGTTAACTGTGGATCCATCGTTGGCTGAATGAAGTTGTTTATCGTTGCTTTTCGTTAAAGTTATTGCCCTATAGCCTTATAAGTAGGCTATCTTAATGTTGAAATCAGACTAACATGATTGATTATCACCGTGTTGTGTTTATTAGTTTAATATAAGCTAAATATGTAGTTTTTAGGCCTTTTTGTCGGTAATATAATATTGCAGTGCATTCGTCTATTGTAGGCTATCATAACGGATTTCTTCCGTTCTTTCTCAGCTATGAAAAGTTGTATATTTGGATGACTTGTGCAAACATAAGTTATGTTCTGTTGTGAAAACATCACTATATTTCCCTGCTAGTATTTCTGCTGATTTTGGACTTTGAAATAAGTTCGGCATACTGTCAAATTTTATTGAATTGCAAGCGAGAACGGTGGGATGAGGATTGTTTTAGGAAGGCTAACAGCTAAAAACAGAACACAAAATACCTATTTCTATAGCCTATTTGGATTAGTGACTAGTAACTAAAGAATAAGTAGCCTACTAGGGATGTTCCTAACGACTAATTTCCCTGACGTTTAAACGGAAGTTTAAACTTAGACTAGTCGACTAGTCTAAAAGTAAGAAAACACTTAGAAAACAGTCAAAATTTAGCACAATTTAATCTATAAGGTTAAACATTGTCCGAAAAAATATTGCGTATATTATAAGAGCCATTTGAAACCGTTAATCACATTCTTCAATAACCAAATCGTATTTTAAATGCCGCTGAAATGTGTGGCACTTTGTGCCTCGCATTATGAACATTGCACATTATCCTACAAAACCTGACAACTCACTAAATAAAAGTTAACAAATAACATTTATTGAAAACAATATTCAACGTAACAAAACATTCTTAGGAAACGTGCCTGATTATTACAACGGCATTTTCATTGGGTGAACGCGATCGCATAGCAAATACAGTAAAAAATAATAATCGGTCATCAGAAAAACTACCAATAATAGGCCCACAAAAAAATAACAATTAGGCCTACTGATCGACGTGACATTACATTCGTTTTATTGGGCTATTCAACAACGCGATAGGCCTACTTACACTTTCCACCTCGTTGGTTTAACTTGCAGGGTGAACAGGCTATTAATGCGTTTTGTTTCTTTCCTTCGTTTTTTATTTTTTTAAATTTTATCCGGCGTTGTTAACATTAGTAACGGATGCTCGTTTTTTTAAAAAGCAACATTTGACCAGGAAAACATGACATTTCAGTACAAATTATGTCAATATGTAATTTATATGTGTACATTAATGAAATAATAAGTTTAACCGACTAGTATTTCTGGTGCCGACTAGCAAGGGTAGCAACGTTTAATCGGCTAGTCGACTAAACGCGCACATCCCTATAGCCTACTAGTAACTTTAGAATCGTAGTAAGTCTTGAGGAATAAATGTTAAAACGGCTTGCCATATGTATGCTTTATGTTGGCGGCTTGTGCACTACTAAATGGCCGCTTTGCTGAAAAGGTCAATTTGCTGAAATGTATAATCTTTAATCTTAATCTTTCTATCGCCCAGTCAATATTGTTTCACCAGCAGGTATTGAAATTTTA